>JASDQU010105842.1:14443-30664 GCA_032191745.1 Picea mariana
AGATTAGGGTTAAGATAAATCTATGTTAGTGGTTATAAAATGGATGTGCAAAGAAACCTAATAGAATATTAAAAGTTGGATTAGGAATGGCTCGAGGAACCTGGATTATCTCAAACTTTGAGATGAACACTAATATGAATATAAGCGCATGAACCATGGATTTATATCCTTTTATACTATTGTAATATGTTGTATAAGATAGTGAACATTACCAAGAATATAGATTTTAAATGATAAAAATTTCATGGACTTTGGATGATATGATATAGATGTAATTTCATTGCTACAAACAGGTTCAATAGGTTCCCACATTAGGATCATCTTTCTAGGATTGTTTGATTTTTAAGAGTCTATAATTTAGAAGTTAATGGTAATGGTTAAAGAGGTAGGTAATTGGAGTGTATATATACATGACTAATCAATTAAATGGAGTATATATATATATATACATGACTGATATAGATTTCAATTAATGGGGTTTAATATTGTTAAGGCATTTTAGGGTCATGCATTTCCTACGTTTCTCAATATCTTATGCATAAGAGTGTGTATATGTCAATTATCATAATCTAAGGCATGTATGTTTGGGAAGGGTAAGGATAGGGTTGGAAGATTTAACTTAGGCTTATACAAGGAATTTCATGTTAGTGAATGACAATTGTAGTGAGACTTTTACGTTAATAAAATCTTAATTAATTAATAAATGACTTGAAAAACAAGAGAAAGGATTTTAATTGATACATGCTATTGTAGAATGGATTCTCAAGGGAATATTTCATTGATGGTTAATCGCATCCTTTAATTGATGTATGTGTGCAATAGAATTTTTTGTGCCAAGAATTTAATGTGATGTATGATTGTTTTAGTAGTCAGATTTCCTTGTGTCTTGTTGACTTGTCGATTGGGTGCTTGGGTATAGTCTTCAAGTGTTTTTCCAGTTAATTCAGTCTCCTATCGCACTGGATTTGTCTTAGGTTATTGGTCTAGATGTGTTATGTTGCGCCTTGGTTACTGTCACACCTACCGCTTGGTGACAACATGATTCCTGATGAGGGGATCATTGTGTGCCCTGGCGGATAGATGTGAATGATAACCTGGTTGGATTCATGTGCTTCCCGATGTGGGTGTATTGTTTGTTGTAATTGATGTTGGTACTTGGTTTGTAACGCCTTAATGCATTAGGTTTTCACGCCGTAGAGGTTTCTAGTTACTAGTCATCGAAGTCATTGTGTCGGGTTTGTTGATGTTTTCCTTTAGCTTCTAGGCGTTGTCTTGCTTGTGTCAGTTGAGTAGTCATTTTTATCTGTCTATTACTTATCACATGTTTCATCCAGTTGCATGATGTGCTAGTATGTTGAGTAGTTGTTATTTGTTTCTTGATTTGCATGCATTGTATTTGTCGTCAATTTGTGTTGTTTAACTGTTGTCGTTGTTTCCTTCTTTCTTAATATATATATATATACTTTATTTTGTGTTGAGTCGCTTGTAGTCATAACGACGAGGTCGTTACACATTTTCTATTACTTGGTGGAATTCGTTATTTCTCTTTCTATAATTTTAGACACTTTAACATAGTTCCTAAACGTATCATCCTATTGTCCAAAAATGTCAAGAATAGTGACACTTAATCATTTTTCATGATTTCAATGTATCTCCAACTTGAGAAAACTCAGAATTTATAGGTGTGTATAGGGTTCTTTCATAACTACCTTCAACTTTGCTTATTTTCAATTTCCATGTTCAATTTCACATTTGATCGTTCCCCATGGAATCTTTTGTTCTTGTGCCATAGTCCTCCTAAATTAATTGTAGGCACCTCAATCCCACCCATCAAATTCAATAGTTTTCTTACCTGCTCTCGTCATTTTGCAATTGACACATACTCAATTCACAAGTTTACTTGTGCCCCTTCAATAGGTTCCAAGGTTGTTGATTTCTATTCTCACTTGGAAAATTTTGTTCTTGTGTCATACTCCTCCTAAATTAAATSTAGGCACCTTGTTCCCACCCATAAAATCAAACTTTTTTCTTACCTCCTCTCATCATTTCGTAATTGACACATACTCAATTCAAAGGTTAATTGTGCCCCTTCTCTAGGCTCCAATATTGTTTATCTCTACTCTTACTTATACACTTTCTTGCATGAGCAATTTCCTTATCATCACTTCGCCCATTTACTATCACATTTGGATATGTTGACATCAATGTATTCTAGTACTTAGTGGAATTCTTTATATTTATCGATCCACTGTTTAAACACTCTTAAAATAATGGTAGGTTTCTCAACCTCAATCATTATGTTTGATATTCATTCTATTTGAACTCTAGAACCAATCATTTTGGTTCTAGAGTTCAAATCATATATATTCTCTCAAACACCCATTTTGCAACATCCTTCACCCATACAAATCGACTTACATGACAATTTGCATAAATCTTCCAATTCATATTTTTGTATATTAAACCTCACATGTAACACTCTATAGATCTTATACTAAATGCATGTGATTTATACTCACCTCCCTTCTCAAATTTCAATATCTAGTTTTTCTTGATGTTCTATCCATTTAATCTGTTTTTTAATTCCACAAAATATGAGACTCCCACTAAGTGTTTTTGTCATAATAATCAATGAGTTTCATGTAATAAAAATATCTACCTACAAATTGTGACATGATGTGTCCATATTTCCATCGTATAGAATATGAATTCAAATATGACTCTATATAATAATCAATGAACAGTTTACCAATATTCAACGTAATCTATTTATGAGAGATATTCATGACTACAATGCACTTGATGAAAAATATATAGCTCACAAGCCTCTCTCACATTCATTCCTCTTAAACCATCAAATCACTTCTAAATTATAGTTTTCAATATATCTCCACTCAAAGAAAACTCAAGAATTTATCCTTACGCTTCAACTCTTTCATAACCTACTTCACTTTATTTGTCTTAATTTCCAAATCTGATTCCACATCTCATTGTTCGTTGTAGATCCTTCTTGTAAGGTACTAGATGTATTATGAAAATCATAACATAATAACTATAGAGAATACCAGCAAAAACAACAAAATATAGAGAGAAATAAAACTATAAATTATACATTTATTGATAGAAATCCAAGTTCACTTGCTTCTTCAAGGAGGAAACCTCCAATAGAGCAGAGCTCAGTTACAAAATAATTCTTAAGACAATACTTTCTCATGCATTCTACTCCTATTTATACTAATTCTATATTCTAAAGAATATTATAGAGGAAAATATTGCTAGAAGCATAAACTTATATTAAGTCTTCTTACATTAGACTTGTTCACATTACGATATAGGCCTTATTTACTAATGTCATCCTTTGTTACATAGAAAACATATTATTCTTCCTACATGAGGGGTTAGGGAGGTTAGGTCCCTAAGACATTTTGTGGTGTCATATTCATCCTAAATTAACGGTCAACACTTCAATCTCACCCGTTCAGCTTGAAATTGTTTTTCCCTCCTCTCATTATTTTGTCAGCAATGCATACTGAATCAACAATTTTACCTATGCTTCTTCACTAGCCTTCCTCACCACCAAGGTTTTTGATCTCCACTCTTACTTAGAAAAGTTTTTGCATCCGCAACATCCCTATAAACACTTTTTCCATTTACTATCTCATTTGGATTTGTTGACATTAATGTCTAAATGTTATAGTACTTCGTGGAATTAATTATTTCTCGCTCTACTATTTGGACACTTTAACATAGTGCCTAAATTTATCCTCCTATGATACAAAAATGTCAACACGAGTGGTAATCAATTTTCACAATTTCAATGTTTCTCCACCTAGAGAAAACACAATATTTATAAGTGCGTCTCAGGTGGTTTCATAACTCCCTTCAAATTACTTATTCTCTCTTTCCAACTTGGATTCCACATTTAATTGTTCGCTATGGACTATATAGTTGTTGTGTCATATTCCTCCTAAATTAAATGTAGGCACCTCAATACCACCATCAATTCCAATAGTGGTGTTCCTCCCTCTCATCATTTCCCATGGCTTCATTATTGAAGCAATTTCCCACTATTGAGCCTTTGTCGATTTTGACTTTAAGCTTCCCCACTATCCATGACTTCTCCATATGGGATACCCAACACCTGATTATTAGTCATCTGTTTCATGTATGTGTTTATCTGAACTGTGCTTTTGCTAACTACTTGATATTGAAGGATCCTTGTACCATTCCACTAGATTCCCTTGCTATGTGCTCTCCTAGTTTCATAACTCAAGAAATTATACTTTATCCTAGAGTTCTTTCATAACGTTTTCAATTTCCTTGTTCTCAATTTCATCATTATATTCTACAATCGATTCTTCATTATGGATTATTTTTGTGTTGTGTCAAATACCTCCTAAGTTTATGGTAGACACCCCAATCTCACGCATCAAGTTTAACTTGATTCTTCCAACCTCTCATCGTTCCACTATTGACACATTCCATATAGACAATTTTACTTGTGCATCTCCACTTGCTTTTCTCAACACCAACATTGTTAATCTCTAATCCTACTTAGAAATTTATTGCATCAAAAATTTCCTTATCGAAAGTTCACCCATTTTCTATCTCATCTGGACTTATTCAAACCAATGTCTCAATGTTCTAGTACCTAGTGGAATACATTATTTTCTCACTCTACTATTTAGATACACCAGCATAGTTCCTAACATTTTTCTCCTATGACACAAAAATTTAAACAAGAATGATCCCTAGTCACTTTTCACAATTTCAAATGCAAGAGTACATATCTAACTTTTTAATATCGATCTTTGCTCATCATAACCATTCTCAACCTTTCATCCTTCATCTTCTCAACATCAATGTCGTAATAGCTTCAATACTTAACCAATTTTCCATTATTGAGGCTTTATCAGGACATTATGTTTCCCAACATTCATAAATTTTCAATATAGGATATCGAAACCTGATGATTACTCACTTTTTTTCTTACCAATGCTTATCTATACTAGAGTTTTTCCAAATTTTTGATCCTTATGTGCATTCATGCTTTCTTGAATTTCAATTTTTTCCCTTGTACCAACACATTTCTCATTTATCATGTATCAACCTTTCATTATTGAACTTTCCTTGTTGCACATTCGATTTCCTTGATTTTTAGTTCCCCTGTAACTATTATATCCTTCTTTGCTACCTACGTTTCCTTGATACAAATTTTTTTTATGCATATTTCACTTAATCAACTTTATATGTTTACGTCTTACTATATATGGATTTCCTCCAATAAAACAACATCAAATTTGAAGTTTTAAAATTACCTTTCTACCTGGTAAGTTTTAAAATTACCATTTTGTAGGAGTTTCTCACAAAATGTGGTTGACCAATCATTTTGTTTCTAAAGTTAAAATTATATATATATATATATATATATATATATATATCTTAGAAATCCATATTGAAACATAATCCCCCCTCTAAAAAAAATACTCAACATTTCTTCATAAAGACTAATACTTTATGCTTCTTTGCAACCTTTAGTTCAATAATACCCAACATTATTATGCATCTTTGTTTGAATCCACTTTATAGAACAACAAAAATTTTAACTTTATAGAATTACCTTTTCTACATGGTAGTGTATTGATTGTAGGAGCTTCTAGAAATGAAATGGTTGATCAATTATTTTGGTTCTACCATTCAAGTCTCATATATTTTCCACCATTTGTCTTGCAAAACATTTCTCTGCACCAATTGACTTATGTGACAGATTGCATAAATATTCCAATTAATACTTCATATAGCATATACTATGTCACACTACTTTATAGATATTATTCTGATGTGAATGAGTTATACTCACCTCCTTTCTCAAATCTCAACCTATACTACTTCATGATATTCTATCCCTTTGATTCATTTTCAAATTCCAAAAATGACGTGAATCCCTGTGATTTATTTAGGTGTATATTGAAATGTTTTTGTTCGGATAATCAATTACCATTATGTAATCCCATACATCAATCATTGTTTATCATAATCCTTGTCAACCCTTTGGTGTTCACTTTTTGATCACCAATGTCCCAGTGGCTTCAAGAGTGAGGTAATTTTTTTATTACTAAGGCTTTGTTGATCAATACTTTAGTTTTCTCAAACATTCATGGTTTCTCAACATGAAATACCTGACACCTAACAATCAATCACTTTTTTCCGCAATCTACTTGTTTGAATTGGACATCTGTCAATTAAGTAGTTCCTTTAAATTATTAGACAATAAATGATATGTTCCACATTTCAAGGTCAATTTCCAATCCTCAATAGACTGATTACAATGCTTCGTTGAACTACAATTTTCCATATTTTTTATTCTTAAGAATCTTGTACCACTCATCTAGATTTACTTTCTTTTTTCATTCTCAATTTCTCCAATTTGTACTTTTTTCACGACCCCAACACTTCATCAATGTCTTACATATCGACATTTCTTTATTAAAATGTTTTTATTGCACCTTCATTTTCTTCCTAAACTATTTCCTACATAATCTAATACGTAGTCATATTTAGTCCATTTCCTTGATCATAATTTTCTTGTAAAGATTTGATGCTTCTTTGCTACCTGTATTTTCCTCATACCCAACCCTTTTATACACATTTCAATGAATCGATTTATATGTTTATGTCTTCTATATTCAATCTTCCTCCCATACAACCATGGCTTTGACATTTTTTATTACATTTATACGTGGCAATGTATTCCACATTTTATTCTTCATTATGGATTATTTTTTTGTTGTGTCAAATTCCTCCTAAATTTATGGTAGACATCCCAATATCACCCATCAAGTTTAACTTTATTCTTCCAACCTCTCATTGTTCCATAATTGACACATTCCATATCGACAATTTTACTTGCGCATCTCCACTTGGTTTTCTCCAACATTGTTAATCTCCAATCCTACTTAGAAATTTCTTGCATCAAAAATTTCTCTATCAAAAGTTCGCCCATTTATTATCTCATTCGGATTTGTTGAAACTAATGTCTCAATGTTCTAGTACTTAGTGGAATACATTATTTTCTCACTCTACTATTTAGACACACTAGCATAGTTCCTAACCTTTTTCTCCTATGATGCAAAAATGTAAACAAGAATGACCCCTAGTCACTTTTCACAATTTCAAATGAAAGAGTACATATCTAACTTTTCAATATCGATCTTTTCTCATCATAATCATTATCAATCTTTCCTCCTTCATGTTCTCAACATCAATGTATCAATAGCTTCAATGCTTAACCAATTTTCCATTATTGAGGTTTTATCAGGACTTTATGTTTCCCAACATTCATAACTTTTCAATATAGGATATTGAAACTTGATGATTACTCACTTTTTTTTATTACCAATGCTTATCTATACTAGATATGTTCTAGCTTTTTGATCCTTATGTGCATTCATGCTTTCTTGAATTTCAATTTTTTCCACTGTACCAACACATTTCTCATTTGTCATGTATCAACCTTTCATTATTGAACTGTCCTTGTTGCACATTCGATTTCCTTGATGTTTAGTTCCCTTATAACTATTGTATCCTTCTTTGCTACCTTCATTTCCTTTATACAAATTTTTTTTATGCATATTTCACTTAATCAACTTTATATGTTTGTGTCTTCCTATATATGGATTTCCTCCAATAAAACAACATCAAAATTGAATTTTTTAAATTACCTTTCTACCTGAAAACATATTACTTGTAGGAGTTTCTCACAAAATGTGGTTGACCAATCATTTTGTTTCTAGAATTCAAATTAATTAATTATATATATATATATATATATATATATATTGCAACATAATCCCCCCTCTAAAAAAATACCCAACATTTCTTAGTAAAGACTTTATGCTTCTTTGCAACCTTTATTTCAATAATACCCAACATTATTATGTATCTTTGTTTGAATCCACTTTATAGAAAACAAAAAAAATTGACTTTATAGAATTACCTTTCTACATGGTAGTGTATCAATTATAGGAACTTCTAGAAATGAAATGGTTAATCAATTATTTTGGTTCTACCATTCAAGTCTCATATATTTTCCACCATATGTCTTGCAAAAATATTATCTTCACCAATTGACTTATGTGATAGATTGCATAAATATTCCAATTAATACTTCATATAGAATATACTATGCCACACCACTTTATAATACTTCATATAGCATATACTATGCCACACCACTTTATAGATCTTATTCTTATGTGAATCTGTTATACTCACCTCCTTTGTCAAATCTAAACCTCTACTACTTCATGATATTCTATCCCTTTGATATTCTATCCTCACAGGGAGTGGTTCGATGAATATGAAAAGTATGATGATGGTGATGTCTTCCGAGGAGATGAATCCACAACTAAAATCATGGGACATGGAAGGCTTAAGTTGTTGCTAAAATATGGAAGGATTAGAACTCTCCCTAGAGTTCCACACACTCCATATCTAGCCAGGAGACTAATATTTGTAAGTAAGTTGGATGATGCAGGTGTGGATACTTTATTGGGAAAGGGAACTTGCAAGATGGTCAGAGGAGCAATGGTGTTGATGAGGGGAGTTTGATGTGGAACTCTATATAAGTTGTTGGGAAGCACGTATACTAGTGGGTGTAACAATTTTATATTCCTTGAGCAGAGAAATAAAGAAGACAAGATTCATATTGTACCTGGAAAGAATACCATGTTATGGCATAAAAGAATAGAACATATTTGAGAAAAGGGCCTTTGAACACTACACAGTAAAGGTATAGTTCAAGGTATGTCTAATTTCTCCCTCGATTTTGATTTCAATAAATATTGCATATATGGTAAACATAATCGAATAAGAAACCCATCTGATGCTACAAGAGTAAAGGGGATTTTAGAGTTGATACACAGTGATGTGTTTGGACCTATACCTATTCCATCACTAGGTAAATCTATGTATTATCTTTCATTCATAGATGATTTCTCAAGGAATACATGAATTTATTTTCTTAGGAAGAAATTTGAGGTATTTGATAAATTTAAAGAGTTTAAGGCTCTGGTAGAAAATCAGACAGAGAAGAAAATAAAGGTGTTGATGACAGATAATGGTGGAGAATTTTGTGGGAATGAATTCAAAGAGTTCTGTAAGAAGTGCAGTAAATCAAGGAGAATACCACTCCATACACACCTCAACATAATAGGGTTGTAGAAAGGATGAATAGGACATTGATGGAAAAAAAAAATGAGCATTCTTAGTGGTGCCAGAATAGGATAATAATTCTAGGCAGAGGCAGTGGGTACTGCATGTTACCTGGTAAATAGATCACCCTCATCAACGTTGGTGGGAAAACTTCGCATGAAATATGGACTAGTAAGAAATCCTCTCTTGAAAATCTCAGAGTGTTTGGTTGTGATGCTTATGTACATGTTCCAAAGGAAAATAGGATTAAGTTGGATAATCAAGCCGAAAAGTGTATCTTTATTGGTTATAAAGATGGTATGAAAGGTTATAAGCTTTGGAACCTAGAAACTAAGAATAATTTTCACAGTTGGGATGTTTTCTTTAGAGAGGTTAAAGATATTTCCAAACAAGAATTCCTACCAAGGCAAGAAGAACCTAAGAAAATAGAGTTTGAGTTGGATGAAAAATATGAATCAACGGAAGAAGATGAATTTGAAGAAGAAAAACCTCATACTCTAGTATTAAGGAGATCAATGAGAGAAAGAAGGCAACCAGAAAGGTATAGTCCACCTTCTTTTCATGCTAATTTTGATTTATCTATTATTGATGATGATCCTAGAATTGTCAGGGAAGCAGTGAATTCAGAGGATAGTGAACTCTAGAAGAAGGCCATGGTTGAAGAGATGGATGCCTTGGAAAAGAATGAGGCATGGGATCTAGTTGAGTTTTCAACTAGAAGAAAGGACATTAACAACAAATGGGTGTTTAAGAAGAAGTTGAATGCAAAAGGAAAAGTGGAGAAATACAAAGTTTGGTTAGTAGCAAAAGGTTACTCCAGGTAGAGGGAATTGACTTTGATGAAATTTTTTCTCTTGTTGCCAAGGATAACTTGTATTAGATTTATTTTATCTATTGCTACTGCTTTTGATTCTGAATTAGAATAGATGGATGTGAAGATAACATTCCTACATGGGGATATAAAAGAATAAATATACATGAAGCAGCTAGAAAACTTTGCAATGAAGGGGAAGAAATAACTAGTATGTAAGCTAAATAAGTCATTGTATGGTCTAAAGTAATCACCTAGGATGTGGTACCAAAAGTTTGACACATACATCCTTGGAATGGGATTTGTGAGAAGCAGGGTTGATCACTATGTATTTTCCAAGCAGGTTGGTAATCACTTCATTTATGTAGTGTTGTATGTCAATGACATGTTGTTGGTAGGAAATAACATGGATGTTATCAAGGAGGTGAAATCACGACTATCCTCCAAATTTGACATGAAGGATCTCGATGCTACTAACTTTAATCTGGGAATGGAGATTAAAAGATATCGTGCAAACCTAAAACTCTAGTTGAATCAGAGACAATATGTTGAGACGATATTGCATTAGTCTTAATATGTGAGAAAGTAAACAGATCAAGGTTCTTATTCTTATAGGTGTACATTTATCTGCAAATCAGTGTCCCAAGACACAGGAAGAGGAAGAGGACATGTCTCATGTTCCATATGTTAGTGTGGTTAGCAGTTTGATGTATGCAATGGTCTGTACTAGACTGTACATTACACATGCAATGGGAGTTTTGAGTAGGTATACATCAAAACTAGGGAAGGAACATTGGATAGTAGTAAATATGGTTTCTAGGTATTCGCATGGAACTTATAGCTATGGATTGTGCTACCAAGGAAGACCAAGATTGGACAAAATGTTGGACATACATGGGTTTGTTGATGTAGACTGGGCTAGAGATCTGGATCACCAAATATCTACAAGTGGGTATGTGTTTAACCTATTTGGAGGAACAATCAGTTGGATGAGAAAAAGACAAGTTTTAGTGGCACTCTCAACTACAGTAGTTGAATACATGGTATCCACTCATGCATGCAAGGAAGTAGTATGGTTACATAGATTGTATTCAGGTATTGGGTTGGTACAACAAGCAATAATGTGAGATTGCAATAGTCAAAGTGAAATAATCATGGAAAAGAACCAAACTTATCATTCAAAGACAAATCATATTGATGTTTGGTATCACTATATGAGAGACATAGTTGAAGATAAGAAGGTGATGTTGGTGAATGTTGCAGATTCATTGACAAAGTCATTGAGCACCGAGAAGTTCTCTTGATGTAGAGAAACAATGGGAATTGCTTCCCTGGATTGTTGACTACATAATCATGTGACCCCCCATATGAAAATAAAACAACAAGTGGGAGAATGTTGGGTAGGTTTTATAATCTTTGCATGTGTGTGGGGGGGGTGCGTCATATTTGACAAATGCATTTGACAAACCCTCCCCCCTTAGCTCCTAGTGTCCTGTGCACCATGTGATTTACTATGGGAGTCCCTTGGGGGGGGAGGGGGAGACTGCCCCCCTTCTAGTTACCACCCGGAGCCAACGGGGTTTGAGGCAATACCCCAAAATTTGTTTGGGGGACGATTTTTGTTATTTTAGCAATTTTTGTTATTTTTAGCGTTTTCTAAATTAATCCTGAATTATGGGATTAGGGTTTTGGTAGCTGCATAATACCTAAAATATTGTGTATATATTGTATTTTGAATGGTGAAATTAATACAGTAAAGAGTTGAGAGGTGCGACACCAAGAAAGACTAGTTTTCTCCCAGTTAAGGGTTTCCAGCATAAATCTTTGTGTACTATGTGTATGAGCCGTTGATTAATTTCTATTTTGCTTAATAAACATTGCTTTACTTAAAACGTACATTTTTGCATCCTGCATTTGTATTTGTGTATAGCTTTGCATTCATGCTAGTATACTCTTGCATCTTCTTGTATATATTGCATTCTCATATAATGCATACATGTTACGAAATTACACTTGATCATTGTATATTATTTCTTTGTCAATTGTTCTTTTAGTGAAAATTTTTCTTTCAACATGATTTTGAATTTATCATTGACCCCATCGGTGGATACTTCTAAAGGGTGTTTCTGTTTGAAGTGGGAGTAGGATTGTAGGTCATGGACAACCAAAAATGTTGAGGTTCTCATGCGCTCTACAGTGAGCACATGTCCCCATNAGAGGATATCATGTCTCATGGCCCATAATGGATACAATAATCTCAACCATGATGATGATCAATATGTCCATATGTGGCATCCCAACAACCCCCTCTATTTGCCTCTACATCTATAGATCAACCAAGGCTCATCGCATCCAAACAACCCAGTGTATGGGAGATGGTAAGACAATGTCACCATAAGGTAAGTTAGTCCTTCTTTCATGTGAAGTTTTGTGCTTAATTTGTTGGGCATGTGGATGAGGATCTTTGGTTGAAGTTGGATAATGGATCAATGGCTTGGGAAATCGTGTTTTTTGTCTTGTTTCACCTTGGTGGTCATCTTTTGTGCCCTAGTATTGTGTTTTCACCGCTAATGGAAAAGGGGTACTATTGGGGTCCCTCACAAGGGTAACATTCCATTCCCCACCATACTTATCACTTTCAATCTTGGAGCCTCTTGTAATGCACTAAACGTCGATAATGGTTCATGGTCCATTCTCTCATGAGAAGAAGGGTTTGAAGGCCCAGAGGTTGATGCAATTGCTACATGTATATGATATGTATAAATGATAAAGGACACCATAAAATCCATGGGACAACTTGATCTCTACCGCATATAATGGTAATCACCCCTTGTCCTGATGCGAATGAATGCACAATCATAAAAAGACTATATCTCGGCAAGAAAATGAAGGAATAAAGCTTGAAACCTGTAAAGGGGACTTGCAAATAATAATTGGGTATCAAAAGGAAATTAAGGTGTTTGAAATGAAAAAAGTACCTAGGGAAGGGTATCTCAATCCGCAAGCGCTCCCTCTACAAAGGTGATCATAGAGATGGATGTAATGACACCATAATCCATGAAGTAATACCTAATTCATACCATTATCACACTTACTCTTGAAAGGTTTATTTCTTTCCTTTCTCCCACATGACCTATCCCTCTACTTGGGTATTTTATTTCCTATCTAAATTGACACACCTAATAGGGTTGGATGAAGGACCTCCCATATCCAAAATTTCCAACTAACATGAGGTTCTAAGCCAGAGTGACACTTGAAGGGGATATTGAGGTGAATTGTTTGCATTGCTTATGTCTTAAGTGGCAACTTACTTTGCATGATTTAAGGACTAATACCTATTATGAACATTGAACATTGGGTCACCTTGCCTTATAATATTCTTTGTTTTGGATGTCCTTGGCATGGATTTTTGAGGGACATCCTAGGTTTTCACCTAGGACATTGTGCCTTTATTGCAGGACTTTGACACGTGATGCAGAGAAGCAAGTCATCCAGTGTCTTGCCACCTTCTGACATGAGATATCATATCCTTGGAACCTTGGACGATGGGCTTGCTTTGAGCATATTTGGCCATGTTGGTACACAGATGGGTTGAAGGCCCACATGTTGGGCATAGTAGCATGGGGCTTATTATTCACTAGATCAGGGATGTTGTAGTAACAGAAAATTAAACACCATGCATAGACGAGATGCAACTCCCTTCATCCTGGATGCAGTGCTCTAAACCCTTGACATCACCCTCTATTTGATCATGACGTCATCTTCTAAGGTTTGATGGAATTAGGGTTTGATGGGTTCCTGGGGTACCAGTGATGATTTGGCATGACCATGGTGAAGAGACACATTTGAACCTAGACATTTGATATTTGACCCAAACATGCTTGCACCCTAGATAACCTTTTCTTTAAAGTCTAAAKCCTAAGGCCCAAATGTGCTTGCACCTTAGGGTTTAGACTTTTGTTTCACCTAGATCAATATTCAAGTTTAATGCATTCGAGACTCCATATGCCCTAAAAGAACAATGAMACTAATCTAGGAGTGTTKTTATGGCTATAGTAGTTGTTTAAATCACTCTTCTCAATCTCTCAAATATCCTACTAACTTTACTAACTATAACCCTAGAAAACTTTAAGTATTTATTGTTGTAGTTATAAAAGTTTGCTACAAGCACTGAAAACTACATTAAATCGTTGCATACACCTATTTATAAGTGGATTAAMTTGTTCAAAAATTTCCWGTAGCAATTGGATAATAATCTACTTGATGAATGCTTAACTTTTTATGGTGAATTGTTACATTTTTTAGCATTATTTCATGACGTTGTTGAAAATATTTTGTTTCTGTCATATAATTGTTTACCACTGTAATTTGCAACAAGCATAGAAATTTTACTTGTTTAGAGTAAGAAGTCATTATTGCATGCTTTAACTTAGTAATTGTCAATATATGCTGCAAATTGTTCATTGTTCCGAACATGTACAACAATTACCTTGCACTTCCCTTTTTCTTCCTAAACCTAGACCTAACTAAAAGGTGACCAAGATAGGGGCAGTAGGCTTAGAAATTTCTTGCTATTTGACCCTTTGAGGTCACCAGGGAAACCTCCCTTATGGTGGACCTCTTCCATCACTAAAATGAGCGAATATTCTACTTAGGTGATAGTGGTATTTTCTTCCATTGTTACACAAGATTTGGGGATCTTATGGAGGGCTCTGCACAAGTACAAATCCCATGATAACACATCCAAATGAATTATAGGTGCTAATGACCATATAATTGATTATGAAAATCTTTAAGGTGTTATTCAAAAGCTAAAAGGTAGATCTATGGTAGAAGCATCCCTGTCTCGGACTGGGGTGTCCCTCAAATGAGAAATAATTGAAACAATGGTTAAGAAGGCAACTTTTCAAGTAGGAGAGATATACTCACTTTCTTTATATGGGTTGGTAAATATCCCAATTTAAAACATCACTTGACCGCTTATCATACAAGTATTAATACCTTACGCAAGAGGAATTATGTTTACCCCATGAAGGAATTACTCCACCCACCATTAAAATAATAGTCATTGTCATCTCTAGGTATTGAGGAAAACCAAACAACCAAAGTAGCTCAAACTTAGTTGGATGCATTGTACTTGAACTTGATATAGAAATGGTAAACACATTGTTTCATAACATTTGCTAGAGAGACCACACAACAATGGTGGAAAGAATCAACCCAAATTATATTAAATAAAATATCCTAATTGGGAGTTGGTCGAAACAAGGAAAATAAAGGAGATTTAATAACTTAGAATGACATCGTTAAGTAGGGATTCAAACATGACTGCATCACGTAAAAATATAATACCATCATTAATAACTTGTAAGAATTAAAATCAAAATATGCTTGCAAAAATGATAAGTATATGAGAATGTGTTCAAACAATAATGATTACCTAGATTGTTGAGCTCAAAGTCAAGAACACTGCAAATATAGCAATGACTAAATTAACAAGTGAGATAGCCACGTAGTGGCTAGTCCCTGCCTTGAATCTTGGGACGTAGAGGATTGATGTTTTGAAGGTTAAGCAGAGATGAGATCAGTTTTTAATCATTAGAAGTGAAAACAATCAAATAAAAATAAATGCCTCAAACTATGATTGCATGTGTTTAAGTGCATTCCCATGTCTTGGTTATGTGGCCTTCATGCCTTAAGCCACAATGTTCACACTTCATGCCTTAATCCACAACATTCACGTAGTCTTGGAGAGTGCATTGTCTTTGTGCTAGTTGGTTGGTTATTGAAAAAGCTACAATAACCAGTGCACTATCGTTGTTTTGCCACCTAGTTCAGCGTGTCATTCCCATCGCCATCGCTAGTTTCCATGGCACCCACACAAACTGATACACCCCCCATATACAAGGTTGCTGATACAACCCTCAGTATGCAAGGTCTGATCTTCATTGCATTTAGGTACATCATCTTGTTGTACTCTTCTCTTCATCTCTTCAAAGTACACTAAACCTTTCACAATTGAATAAATTCAAGGTTAGATTCCTAGAGATTATACAAATTATACATACTATGAATATCAGAAGTATTGATTTGTTAGAATTACCAATCTTATTTTGAAATCTCATTATGCTTTCAGAAAGCAAGATTCTGAAACTCTATATCCTGCTAGGTATTTGTTGGGACTCAAAAATGTCATA
>JASDQU010105842.1:52666-74732 GCA_032191745.1 Picea mariana
CTATACCCATCTCGTGATCTCAGGTATCGGCGATTGGTGAATAAGACTGGAGCGCCTTTGATTCACGACTCACGAGGTCGCGAGTTGTGAAAGGCGCCTGGTTTGTTTGGCCTGTGGTCCTAAACCACGATCACAGGGAGGTGAACAGGGGAGAACTAGCCCGCACTAGACCCCCGTAGGACTTCGTGGATTCTGTTCCTTGAAGAAGAACGAAAATTTTTATTATTTAGGTACTGGACATGTTACACGCGAGTAGCGATGTGGCGAGAGCCGCGCACGAGAGAACACATGGAAAGACTTCAAGGTGGGACCTGCGTGATTGAAGAGTGGACACGTATCGCCTAGAGAAAGGAGTCAATGCTCTGTTGACTTCTCGTGTCTCGGGGATTCGGGGAAAAGGGCATGAGAGTTTAACACTTGGATTTACGAAGTCGTGAGTAGCGAGAGGAAATTCAGATATCGCTTCTCGAGGGTTCGCGAAGGGGAGGTCAACCTTCGCTGACTTTCAAGTCTCGTAGGCTCGCCTACTGAAGGATCGAGAGTTCAACTATTGAACTCACGAATCGACGAATAGCGAGAGGAGCTAAAGTTTAGCCTAGCCAGCGGTCATGCGCAGATGAACGCTGACAGAAGGGAGCTATACCCTTCTCGTGACCTCGGGTATCGGTGAATTGTGAAGAAAACTCTAGGGACTTTGACTCACGATCTACGAGATTGCGAGTCGTGAAAGGCGCCTGGTTTGTTGGCCCGTGGTCCTAACCCACGATCACAGGGAGGTGAACAGGGATGAACTAGCTTGCACTAGACCCCCGTAGCACTTTGGGGATTCTGTTCCTTGAGGAAGAACGAAAATTTTATTACGATTAGTGGGTGTGTTACACTACTAGAACAGAATGAAGAAGTTCTCATACATAACGAAGTCAACCCTAATGAGCTTTGGCATAGAAGGTACGCTCACATAAACTATCAAGCATTACCTTTTCTCAGAAATATGGTTGAAGGAATACCAGAATTGAAATCTACACATGAAGGAATCTGAAAGGAATGTGCCCTTGGGAAGAATATCAAGAAACCATTCCCAAGCAACAACAACATATCTAAGGAGATTCTAGATCTGATACACTCAGATGTTTGCGGTCCGATGCTAGTAAAATCTCTAGGAGGATCTTCTTACTACGTAATCTTCATAGATGACTATTCAAGAAAGACTTGGTTATATCTACTCAAGACAAAAGACGAAGTATTCAGCAAGTTTCAAGAGTTCAAAGAAGAAATAGAAAATATCACGAATAAGAAGAACAAAACGCTAAGAACCGATAATGGTGGAGAATACACATCAAAGGAATTTGTTGCATTCTACAAATCGGCAGGGATTAGGAGGGAGCTAATAGTTCCTCATAATCCTCAACAAAATGGTGTAGCAAAAAGAAAGAACATATCCATTGAAGAAACCATAAAAGCCTTACTAAATTATCAAGGTCTATCCATGTTCTTATGGGGAGAAGTAGCAATGACAACAATATATGTGCAGAACAAAATTCCTCATCGTATATTGAAAGACATGACACCAAAAGAAGCTTTCTCAAGTAAGAAACCTAATGTGGAGAATCTAAGAATATTTGGATGTCCTGTTTACTCTCACATACCCAAGGACAAGAGAAATAAACTAGAACCTTCAGGAAAGAAAGGGATATTTGTGGGATACAGTGATTCATCCAAAGCTTATAGAATATATATTCCAGAACAACACAAGATCAAAGTCAGTAGAGACGTAACATTCAATCAGAAGATGGCCTTCAAGAAATCCATAGAAGAAACTATAGAAGAAGAAGAGATTGAAGAACTTAACGAAGAAAGCACAGAAAACGAAAATGACGAAAAGGAACTACCTGATCATCCTATGGATCCATGTGAAAACATTAATTTAGATATCGTACCTAAGACCAAGAAAAGACCAGCTTGGCTTGAAGCTACTTTACAAAATGCAGAAAGACTCAAAGTTCTAGAAGGAACATTCAGAAAGAGTAAAAGACCTAAAAGATTCTCAAGTTATGTAGCATACATGATGAAGCTTCTAGATGAAGAACCTACCACATTTGAAGAAAAAAGGGACAATGGAAAGAAGCTATCACGAAAGAGCATCAATCCATTATGAAAAATGAGGTATGGGAAATCGTATCAAGACCTAAAGAAAAATCGATGGTAACTTCAAAATGGGTGTACAAGATCAAACATGCAACAGACAAAAGCGTGGATAAATACAAGGCAAGATTCGTAGCTAGAGGGTTCTCCCAGAAGGAGGGAGAAGATTATGGCGAAACGTTTGCTCTGGTGTTTAGATATGCTTCCATCAGATCTATCATATCTCTTGTCACTTCCATGGGATGGAACTTACATCAGATGGATGTAAAGACAACTTTTCTCAATGGAGCTATTGAAGAAGAAGTATATATTGAACAACCTCAAGGGTTTGAGGTACATTCCAGAGACACTCACGTTTGCATATTGAAGAAAGCTCTATATGGACTCAAGCAAGCTCCAAGGGCTTGGTATGCCAGAATGAACAGCTATCTAACAAGACTTGGTTTCTCCAAGAGTCATGCAGATCCAAACCTTTATTACAAAGTTGTGGACAATGCACCTATGATTCTACTATTATATGTTGACGATCTATTCATAACAAGTGAAGAATCCCTCGTTATCCAATGCAAGAAGGAATTAGCTTCTGAATTTGATATGAAAGATCTAGCTCTCATGCATTATTACTTGGGACTAGAAGTATGGCAGAAGTGTGGTGAAGTATTCCTTAGACAAGGAAAGTACGCAATAAAGATCCTTTGAAAATTTGGAATGATGGATTGTAAGTCCATGGACACTCTTATGAATGCAGATATAAGAAAAGTGAAAGTTCCAGATTTTGATCCAGTAGATCCATCTCTATATCGACAACTAATTGGGTCATTGATGTATTTGGTAAATACTCGACCAGACATTTTCTTTGCCATGAATACACTAAGCCAGTTCCAGGTGGAACCAAGACATGAGCACTGGATAGCTGCAAAGCATGTATTAAGATATATTCGTGGAACAATAAACTACGGTTTGAGATATACTGCATCCAGTGATATACAGCTTCATGGATTCACAGACTCAGATTGGGCAGGAAGTGCAAAAGACAGAAAGAGCACTTCAGGTATGTGTTTTAGCTTAGGCTCTGCTATGATATCTTTGGGCAGCAGGAAACATAAGTCTGTCGCACTCAGCACAGCAAAAGCAGAGTATATCGCAGCATGTGAATCATGCACTGAAGCAATATGGTTAAGGAAGTTAATCTCTGATTTATTTGATCGGATTCCAGAATCGACCATAATACATTGTGATAATCAGAGTTGTATAAGATTATTAGAACATCCTGTGTTTCATGAAAGATCGAAACACATTGAGATCAAATACTACTTTATTCGAGATAAAGTCCAGGAAGGAGAGGTAAAGCTCGAGTATATCCCCACTGACAAGAAGACATCAAACATTCTAACAAAACCTCTATCCAAAATAAAGTTTGCATATTTCCGAGAGGAGATGGGGATCGTGGAAATAACTCCCTTAGCTGAAAGGGAAGACTCTTCAGGTTAGGAGGGAGCACTAAAAATATTGTTGAAAAATATTATTGAAACACTTATCTTTGTGATTGAAAAATAGTCCAGATTGGACACATTCTTTCCTGTTCGGAAAGTGGATTGATATTTCTGACGAACAGCAATTTCCCATTATGGTTAACATGGGAAATGGTCCATATTGTTGATGTATCATAGACAATGACTTCCCATTGTGGTTAACATGGGGAGTGGTCTAGGGCAGTCTCTCTTCTTGAGGGTTACTCAAGAAGACTAGCCCGCCTCGTCGGACAGCGATTTCTCACTGTGGTTAACATGAGGAATGGTTTGTTTTGGAGGTTGATGCAGGACAGTCTTTTCCTCTTTTGGTTAATAGAGGAAATGGTACAGACAGTCATCCCTTAGGGTTTATACATTCTCTCCAGGGTGCACTTTGATTAGTGTAGGAGGAATGGCCCAGGGTGGGGAATGGTCCAAGCTCAGCAATCAGGGACAGGCATTCCTTAGGGTTTATACATTCTTTCCAGGGTGCACTTTGATTAGTGTAGGAAGAATGGCCCAAGGTGGGAAATGGTCCAGGTTCAGAAGACAAGATAGTTATTCTTCCTTGTTTGAGAAGAATAGTCTAGATATCTCATTGTTCTACTATGAGGACAGATATTATTTCATATCTCACAGACGTGAGTGAAAGATTGGCCCAGATGATTCAGTTTATTTTAACAATATTTTCCTGTGCAAGTTGGCATCAAATGATTATTATGGAGACTGCATGTCTCCAGACAGTAGAGATATACTATTGTGGTGGATATGTTCCACTGTTTGTGACTATGTGTCACGATTTGAGTAGTTGTGTACTACCGTGGATAGACACAGTTGTGTTCTATCAATTGATATCGTACCAGTTGTCATAGGAGATTATCCAGTTGGATAATAATGACGGTGCTCGTAATACTACCAGTTGAATGGTGTGTTTGTGCTCAAGACCATACCTCCCTAGCTAAGAGGGAGTGTTAATATTCTAGTAGCTTCGGGAGATATAAACCTCTATTGTGACCTATTGTGACCTATGACGAGATTAGAATATTCTAGAAGGAAGCAAAGAAGTAAAGGAAACCCTAGACGAGATGTCAGCTGCAGAAATATAATTAATATGAATTAATTAATACCCAAAAGGAGAAGTCGACCCCAGTAAGTCTGCCAGAACTACTATAAATACAGGGCACTAGTCTCTCATTTAACACATTCTCAGAATTGCACAGAGCCGGTTGTATACACTGCAATTGGCAGTTTTGTGCGCAAGTTTCTGGGGAAGGTGTTGCGCCAGCTTCTGGGTGGGACTATCTGATCAGCTTTGGTTTATATTCTTGCTTGGTGCATTAGCCTTGTTTGGCTATTGATTGCTACCAGTATTCTTCTCTGTCAAGGTCAAGGTGCTCAAAGGATGGCTTCGGCCTATGGTTGGGTGACAAGGGTATTGTCAATGGTAAAACGAGCACAATCTTTCATATTCTAACACTCTATTCATCCCTTTGTTGTTGGTTCCAGATTTGATTCTCAGGCTGCTTTAGGTACCAGATCTATACCCACAAGGTGAAAACTCTCCAAGCTGATTTAATCCATAAAAGCAACCAAAAATCCTATAGCTATTCGCCTAAGTCGCTCCATTGCATCTACAATAATTGTGTTAAAAATATTTCAAGTAATTCATTGAACTCCATTGCATCTACAATAATTGTGTTAAAAAGATTTCAAGTAATTCATTGAACCGTTTCCCACATTACAAGTATTTTAAAAAATCTTACTTGTCATGTGATCTGGTGTCCCAACACTCCATTAAAATGAATTGTTATTCACAACAGACCCTGTAAATAAAATGACTGTAGATTTCAGTTCTATGCAGAAGTTCTTAAGCAGAATTAATGACTGTAGATTTAAGTTCTATGCAGAAGGTCTTAAGCAGAATTACATCCAGGAAATTGAATCCATTACAGATGTCAATCATCTGTGTGGAAAGAATCCTCTTCTCTCAGAGTCGCCGCAACAATCTGCACAAACCCCGTCACATCCTTCACAAACTAAATATGAATTTGCCTTAATGTCGAATTCATTCCAAGCAAAAAATGGACAGCAACACTCACGCTCAATGGATTGCTAGTCGCAGAGCCAAGCATATCCAACACTCTGCAAGAAGCTTGTTGAAAGCGTTCCCGTTCTTCCTCAAGCTTAGATTTTTGTTCCATTGATGACTCTTTGCATCTATCCACGTATTCCAATATCTCCTTTGGAGATATTGCCCGAAATTGGAATAAATTCTCAAACCAGATTTGCTGGTACGCTTTGACGTAGTCATATATGTCCTTTTATTCCTTCTCCGATATTTTAAAGTCGAGATAAAAAAGGATTTTTTTGCCTTCCCTAACATCTTCTATAAAACTTTCTCGTAAAAGGATCCTTCCAATGTTCTTGGTAATATTAGTAGTTGTTACTTGAACCGTTCTTTTTTCTACCATGTCAGCGTTTCTTATAGAAGTAATTAGATTTGCAATAGTATCGTTACCCATGACGAACGAATTCTTAGGAATTCCTGGTCTCGATATAAAAGGCATGTTCGATCTTCTTTGAGGAATATGCCTGGACCTTGCATCGATTTCGCTGTAACGAAAATAACATGTACACAGATAAATAAATATAGTCAAAAACTAAAATTATTCATTTAATGGCCTCCATTTGTCACGCATTACGAAATTTACACCAACAGGATTAAAGATTACAACATAATTAGCACTGACAACAATTTTTTGGAAAGGAACTAGTTGATTAAATTTTACAGTAAAATTTTCAAAAATGTGGACGAACTTTATGAGCAGTAGCAGATTTTCCATATCCGTCTGCGTCTGACTAACGATATCWGGAATTTAGACGACTTTAATTCATTATTTCTTAACATTTTGCGCTTATACAATACTTTTCTATAATTTGCTCTAGCTTTTTGTCAACCAGTAATCCCCTAAAAAAAGGCTTCATTACAGCAAGCAAGATATAAATATTGCAAATCCTTCGTTATATTTATTGTCTTAAACTATCAATTCGAAGAAATATGCTAAAATACGGAGGAATTAATTAATTCCTTCACTATCTTTATTGTTTTTGTCCATGGATTCGAGGAAATATGCAAACACAGAGGAATTCTTTAATGCTGTAAAGGTTTCCTGTAACAAATCGAATTTTTTTATGACACGGAATCAAGGACAAACTCTAAGTGTTTGAAAATATTAAAAAAAAGACTGCAACAAAAGAAAAAACAACAGATAAATATTTCAAAGAATTCAAAACAAATCTGCGCTATTATTATTAACAAATGACTGAAATAACAGAGGATTTAGCCAAAGGAATATAATTACCATAGATGAAGGCTACGATCTTGGATCCTCCGTAGGATGCATATTGAGATGCGTTGGCTTCAGGGTGGGGATGAATGGACATAATGGTGCTTCTCACAGGCTGTTCATGTCCACGCAATGCTAGTGTCGATTCTTCCGCCTTTAGGATCTTGTTTTCTTCAGCGTCTGCCATGATGTGATCCCTTGTTTTGGTATGGAGAAGTGAAGAATAAGTAAGAAGGTGTTGATACAATGAATGTGGTGATGAGGTCATGGGGAGTGAGCGAGGCAAAGAGTGCACTTGGGTAGCTTGTTGCAGGAATGAACTAAAAAGCATTGATGAGGTGGTGAGGATATGAGCTGATGAGGTGGTGAGGCTATGAGGAGTTGGCGAGAATGCATAGACTAGAACTGACCAAGTGACCTAGACTGCAGAGACCCTCGACTGCACTGCCAATGCTATGAATAGTGAGATCTGTCAGATAATTAAATGTAGGCCTATAAGAAATTTTCATTTTAAAAATCATTTCTTAATTCTTATAATTCAAGGGAAAAAATGGCATACACTAGGGAAATAAAGTTTCATCGCCATGTTCACATACAATTGGAAATTGTATGAGTTAAATTCCATAAATTCAAAAAAAAAATTATTTGTAATAATAAATCCACTTAATATTTAATTTCCTTAAAACTTTGGACATGTATGGAGATTTTAGGGAATCAACTAACAAAATATACCAATTAATGCAACAAAAACAACCAGGTAATTAGCAAAGTTAATTTAAGGAAGATATAGTATAAAGTAATATTAGCAATGTTAATTAGGGAAAATATAGTATGGGATGAATGCGCACATTGAATTAAGTTACAACTAAGAGAGGAAAACATCTAAAATATAACCTACAAGCACTACATAAAGTAAAGGAGAGCAAATATAAGTAAAGGACTCATTAATATATCCTCTGGATTGATAAATTTGAGAAACTTATTATAAAAGACTTTGCAAAGTGGTCTGCTCAGCTTCTATCTCGAAAGAGATCCTCTTATTGATGGGTTCTAGATTTACTTGCAGATAATTTTTTGGCAAGGCCATGAGTGGATCTCAGAAAAATAGATCTAGAAGATTTAATGGTCATAAAACTTAGTGTAAATCACCTCTTCTTATTAGAAAAGATTGAATATATTTCATCCATATTTGAGCTTGGTGGTCATATTTCAGAAGCTAACAAGAAAGGTTGTATGAATTAAAAAGAATTGGTTTTTTCAATCTTCCTTTTAAGCTATATGTATATTTGAGGCTTGTATGATGTTAGGCAATGAGAAATGCAGAGCATAATAGTGATCTTTTGTAAGTATGCAGGTCAATGCATCAATACTTTTGTATTCAATAGTGACATTACTGAGAAACTGTACATTTTTCCTTTTAAGCTATATGTATATTTGAGGCTTGTATGATGTTAAGCAATGAGAAATGCAGAGCATAATAGTGATCTTTTGTAAGTATGTAGGCCAATGCATCAATACTTTTGTATTCAGTAGTGGCATTACTAAGAAACTGTACATTTTTACATTGGTCATAGCAATGGTCATGACTTGGTCTTTTGTCCTGCAAGAGAGTTGGATGGAATCTGAAATGGTCTTTATTAATGGTTATACTTCAAGTTTTGTTGATTAGGTTTCCCATCTTGGTATTTCATAGCGTTTCAAATGCAATAAGATGTAATTAGGAAAAGGAAATGGAGCTATATGATAAATGGTTCTTGGCATTTCACAGAGATTCAAATGCAATAAGATGTAATTAGGAAAAGAAAATAGAGTTATATGATAAATGGTTTTGGGTTATACAGAATGGGATTGATGAAATTGAAGGTTATTAAAAAAATTCTAATGAGGATCAGAAAATGTCTAAAAAGGAAAAATGTTGTGAAGATCACTTTCCAATAGCGTACAATACTGAAGGGAATACTCAATGACCTATTTATCAATTGGCCAATTATAAAGGGGATACTCAACGACCTACTTTTTAATTGGTCAATTATGAAGCCTGTAGTGCAGAGGATTTTTTATATTAATTGGAAAATCAGTCTTGAATATCCAATTGGTCGTATGAATTGTTATATAGACTGCGATGAGTTGAGTTCTTCTGAAACAAATACCACTTAGCCAAAGGAGTAAGAAGCAAATGGAATAACCTATTTTTAAACAACACAATAAGTTTGGAATCAACAAAAGCTGGGGAGAAAGAATTGGAGAAAGATGCAAGTGAAGATATCGCTCTGGTTGAGGATATTGATCAGGTAGTTAGACTCGAAAAGAAATTCTCTTATCATGGTGTGGGAAACATCCAGCAATAATATATGTGTAACCAGGAGAGGGAGTGCAATAGACAACCTGACATCTTATGTGAACAATCAGTCGAAGGTGATCCCTGATAATGCAAGAATAGTCCTAATTTTATTTTCTAATGAAGAGAACAAAAATTTTCAGGCAAGTGGAAAGACTGCAGCTCATGATACAAAACCAGCGAGAGAAGAGATGGGGTTCATGAAATTGATTTGTGTAAGTCATTACGTCAATAGTTCAAAAAGAAACAAATCATCTTTGAAGAAATATAGAAGTTGGAATACATAGAGATATATTTGGCATGCCGACTTCCCTAACCAGCCAAGCGAAATGGGCCACCAACTGCCAAACTAGACTATATATTTATTCATTTCTTTAAGAGAAGAGAACATATAATTTGATTCAAGACACAATTGTAATTTAATATTTAGCACCTAAAGTTGAAGGTATATTTGGATTTGAAGATTTAGTCACCATAGCGAAGGATACGGATATAGATGAAGCTTTGATAAATAACGCTGAAGACACAGATACAATTAATATTGTAGTCAAGGATACAAATGCAATTGAAGGTCTAATAAATCAAATAAGGACACAAAAGCAGCTGAGTGGAGGGGAGGATCTAGATGCAATTGAAGCTTTGGTAAATACAGCTGAAAATCCAAAAGAAGTTGATACTGCAGTTGAGGATCCACACACACTTGAAACTTTAATGAAACTTTGATAAATACAAATGAAGAGACAAATGTGTATTGAGATAATGAAAATGTGGCTAAAGATATTGATGCAGTTCATTGCACCGAGAGAAGTGAGGATTACAAAAGTTTTAAAATACAAAAGAAATATCGATGGTTATCGAAAGTTGGGTTATTGATTGAGACAAGGTCTCTAGTGCACAGATTCCAAGCCAACCCAAAGGGAAACTCCATCTTTGCACCAATATCTACCTGTGTAACCATTTTCATTATGTTTCAGACTTCTTGACGATAAGAGAAGTGAGCTATTGAAGAGAAAATATACATCCGGACATAAAAGAAATACATTCATACATTGTTATTTTCAGATCTTGGATCCAAAAGGCCCTCTGTTTGCACCCACCTGAAATGTTGCAGTGAAATATTCTATTCAATCCACAATTTTACTCAATCCCTCTCATACCAGCAATGAAATCTAGGTCTCAATATTGAACATAATCACAATAACAAATATGACATAAATTGTATATTCCCAAAAGATAGAAATTTTCAAACCATAAATAATACTACACATTAATAGAGATAAAAGTCCACCGAGAATACAATAATAAGTTCATCTGTTAGATAAAATTAGGCATATCAGGCAAAAGAGAAATCATTAATGTATAAGCAATTATTGGCAATGTAGAAGAATCTGAAACATGGCACATACAACTCTCGACTCTCAACAAATGTCCTACACACCCGCACTAACCATAGTAAAGAGATCAGCAAATGCACCGAAATAGATGACTGACAAATACAACAAAAAATTAAAAATTACACATTATTCCTATATGTTGCTAGAGATGACACAACTGTTCCATACTATAGAACAAGGGTGGGGTCACTGAAACCATTACAGAGAAACAAATGGTGTGTAATCAAACATCAAAAAATGAAACAGGTGAGAAAGGGCCATAGATGTGGAACAAACATCGCGAAAAGTATATGAGTGTTAACTGTACTCCTATCGTTTGAATATCGAAGAACAATAGACCTACAATATTTGCATGTATTCAACAAATGAATGCAATGCTCAAAAAGACAATCATAACTGGTCTCCAAATCATGTTATTTTTAGAGATTGAATCAAAACCCAAACAACCATCCAGCAATTAATGCAAAAGGCCTGCATATGCAAAAGGCATGCATTTCTTCTTTAAGTTTTCTTTCGTTTATCTTGATGCCCTATGGCTGTGGAGGCTACACCCTTTGAATCTCTAAAACAGATCCAAATCTCTGACATTTACCACCTTGGTAAATGTGTCACAGGGGTTTCGAGGTTTCTGCATTCAAGGAGAAGTAGCACAGGGAAGCCATGTGGATGTCATGTAGGGTATTTGCACTCGAGGAAAAATCAAAAAAATTTCACACGGGTTTTATGTGCGTTGCAAAGGTCTTAAGGGTTTCGGCAAGGCATTCGAGGTGGAGGGAAAAAATTGTCAATAATTCCATGAGGCTTTTTATATTAGGCCCATTACCAAGCCCATTACCAATCCCCACCACTTAGGGTTTCGGCAAGGCATTCGAGGTGGAGGGAAAAAATTGCCAATAATTCCATGAGGCTTTTTATATTAGGCCCATTACCAAGCCCATTACCAATCCCCACCACTTGCGCCTATCTACCAAATTCAAAAGGCACAATACCAATTGGTGGGAACACCTAAATAGCCGATTACCAATCCCCACCCCCACCACTTGCACCTTTCTCCCTCGGTACTTATATAAAGAGTGAAATTCACATCTACCAAGTTCAAAAGGCATAATACCAATTGGTGGGAACACCTAAATAAGTGTGGATTTAGAAGGGAAAAGAGAAGGTGGGAAAAAGAAGGTGTAATACCAATTGGTGGGAACACCTAAATAAGTGTGGATTTAGAAGGGAAAAGAGAAGGTGGGAAAAGGGAAGGTGTAATTCATTCGATGGTATTGACTAAGAAACAAAATTCAAGCAGAAGAAGTTATTATTTGAGGAGATCTATCAAATCATTGGAAAATTTGTATCACTTAAATCTAGCATGTAAAGAATGAGTTCTTCATATTGTATTTTTTCTAATATTATATATTTTAATGAGATTCAAGAAAAAGCTTTCTTATAGAGGGATACAAGTAAGTCTAAATCCAATTTATGAATGTGGAATAGATAGAGATATAATAAAGTGAAATAAGACAGTTACTAGTTATGTTTCTCCTCAATCATTGGTTATATGATTTTCCTTTTGGTGTTCTTAGGACAATTACTAGTGTCCAGCTTTAGTTCTTTTGAAGTACTTCAAGCACTGTTTTGTGAAACATACTAGGACAATCACCTGGTTTCCCAAGTGGCAGGTAACAATCAATGATGTTTGTATTTTTTGTACCATATTAATATACAAACAAAAAACAGTTCAATACAACTACTTACTTATTTCCTCCAGAATAACACAGAAAAATCCACCCATTTTTAAATGGGCTTTGCCTTCACTTGTAAAACAAAAATCAAAATCAGATCAACAAAACCATAATTTCCTTCCCTTCTATGACAATTCTATCAAATACATAAAAAAAATGCAGATATATTAATTAACTTTCTTGCAAGCTTAAAGATTACAAGTTATAAATGGCTATATATCACACTATTGGTTTGGACGGCTAGAATTCAATCCTTGCATTTTAATATCTTAATCTCAATAACAAATTGCAGGAAGCTTACTAATTTGTAATGGCAGGGCCATAAAATGAAACAAACAATAAATTTGATAAATATTGATTACAAGTTATAAATGGCTATATGCCACACTTTTGGTTTAGACTGTCAGAATTCAATCCTTGCATTTTAATATCTTAATCTCAATAAAAAAAAATGCAAAAAGTTTAACAATTTGTTTGTAATGGGTTAAGAAAAAGAACAAAAATAAATTTGATAAATCTTTGCAAGGTAAACCCAAAGAAATTCAACAACATGATATACAATGTGTTTTATAACAAATCAAAACCAATGAACCTATATTATATAGGTAAAAGGAGACAAAACAAGAAATTAAAATACATCCAAACCAAACTAAGCTAAATGGAAATGTATTCCCAAACTTTACATTGAAAGAAGCTCAACAACATAATACATAATACAAAAAGTGTTTGACAGCAAATCAAAACCGAGGAAGTTATATTATATATGCAAAGGATAAATAGAAATGTTCTTCCAGAAATTAAAATACATCTAAACACATCTAACTAAATGGAAATGTATTTTCAATTTTTACATCAAAGAAGCTCAACAGCATAATACAAAATATGTTTTACAGCAAATCAAAACCATTGTAGATATATTATATATGTAAAAGTAATGGAAATGTATTTTCAATTTTTACATCAAAGAAGCTCAACAGCATAATACAAAATATGTTTTACAGCAAATCAAAACCAGTGTAGATATATTATATATGTAAAAGGAGGTGTTAAAAAAATTAATTACAGTTAAACTAAACTTAACTAAATGTAAATGTCTTTTGAATCTTCAGTATTTACATTGTAAACTAAAAGAATCTCAACGTAATAATAATGTATTTTACAGCAAACCAAAACGAGTGAAAATATATGCAATCACAGAAAATTAAAAACCGAAATCAGAAATATAGTTAGAGAAAGTAAAAGAATAGAAACCAAACCTAACTAGACGGAAATGTCTTATATAAGCTAGTTGGCTATTGAAGGCAGTGCAGCCAGTACGAGAGCAGTAAAAACAGTAAGCAAGGTAACAACAACACAACTTTACATTTGCAAGTGCCGGAGACAACTATAAACACGCTAAAAAGATAATTATAATTTACAGTTGTACAAAGAATAAACAAAACCTGATCCTAACACACACACTCCTGGTATAAAATTTAACAAAAACATCAAAATTACACCACATTTGGGAAATCGTAATGGAATCAAAACCCCAGCAGAAACCGCTCATTTCAGCAAAATAATAGAAATAAAATAGCTATCCGTACAAAAATTTAGACAGAAACCACCAACCCATACCATTAGAAACAAAGTGTTTCACAAAAAATACAGCTATGAAGGTTAAAGTTTAGGAGAAGCGGCACAGTTTCACTGAATATCCCTCCATAAGAAATTTAAGCAGAGAAATCCATTAGAAACGTTCAAATTCACAAAATAATAGCTATCGAAGCTAAAATTTAAGAGAATAGGCACAATGTCATGGAAAACATCCATCCCTAAGAAATATTCAACAGAGAAATCTAGTCGAACCGTTGCATTTCATAAAATAGCAGCTATCTAGGCTAAAGTTTGAGAGACATGGCACTGTTTAGAAACATCTCTCCGCAAGAAATTTGAAGTACAGACTTGGATTTAACAGCTGTCATGGCTAAGCTTTACAGAAACGACGCATTTTAGGGAAACATCTCCACACAAAAGTTTTAAACAAAAAAATCAAGTAGAAACGTTCCATTTCACAAAATAACAGCGATCAAGGATAAACTCCAGCAGAAACCGCGTAGTTTTATGCAAAACGTCTATCCATAAGAAATTTAAGTAAGGAAAACTAGTAGAAAGGTAGAAAGGTTGCATTTCACAAAATAACAGCTAGCGAAGCTAAAATTTAAGAGATGGAGAAATCCTTAATGTATAAGCAATTATTGGCAGTGTAAAAGAATCCTAAATGGCACATACAACTCTGACTCTCAACAAATGTCCTACACACCCGCACTAACCATAGTAAAGAGATCAGCAAATGCACCGAAATGGATGATTGACAAATACACCAAAAAATTACACATTATTCCTATATATTGTTAGAGATGACACAACTGTTCCATACTATAGAACAAAGGTGGGGTCACTGAAGTCTGAAACCATTACAGAGAAACAACTGGTGTGTAACCAAACATCAAAAGATGAAACGGATGAGAAAGGGCCATAGATGTGAAACAAAGATCGCGAAAGTATATGAATGTTAACTGTACTCCTATCGTTTGAATCTCGAAGAACAGTAGACCTACAATATTTGTATGTATTCAACAAATGAATGTAATGCTCAAAAAAACAATCATAACTGGGCTCCAAATCATGTTCTTTTTAGAGATTGAATCAAAACCCAATCAACCATCCAGCAATTAATGCAAAAGGCTTGCATATGTGTGGCAAGCCATGGCTCCTTGATGTCCTCCTCATCTTTTTCTTCTTTAAATTTTCTTTTGTTTATCTTGATGCCCTATGGCTGTGGAGGCTACACCCTCTGAATCTCTAAAACAGACCCAAATCTCCGACATTTACCACGTTGGTAAATGTGTTACAGGAGTTTCGAGGTTTCTGCATTCGAGGAGAAGCAGCACAGGGAAGCCATGTGGATGTCATGTAGGGTATTTGCACTCATGAAAAATTTTCGCACGGGTTTTATGTGCGTTGCAAAGGCCTTGAGGGTTTCGGCAAGGCAGTCGAGGTGGAGGGAAAAAATTGCCAATAATTCCATGAGGCTTTTTATATTAGGCCCATTACCAATCCCCACCCCTTGCGCCTTGCTCCCTCAGTGCTTATATAAAGAGTGAAATTCACATCTACCAAGTTCAAAGGGGACAGTACCAATTGGTGGGAACACCTAAATAAGTGCAGATTTAGAAGGGAAAAGTCAAAATGAGAAGGTGTAATTTGATGGTATTGAGGTTGAGTGTGCAATTTTCATATAAACATTCAAAAAATTGTGTGTAATTTTCACTTGTAGTCTATTATGTGCAATTTTCACTTGTAGATTATAAGCATTCAAAAAATTGTATTAATTGAGGCAGAAGAAGTAAAATTCAGAGCAGAAGAAATTATTATTTGAGGAGATCTATCAAATCAATAGAAAATTTGTATCACTTAAATTTAGCATGTAAAGAATGAGTTCTTCATATTGTATATTTTCTAATATTGTATATTTTAATGAGATTCAAGAAAAAACTTTCTTAAATAGGGATACAAGCAAGTCTAAATCCAATTTATGAATGATAGAGATACAATAAAGTAAAATAAGACAGTTACAAGTTATGTTTCTCCTTAATCATTGGTTATATGATTTTCCTTTTGTTGTTCTTAGGACAAACAGTTACTAGTGTCCAGTTTTAGTTCTTTTGAAGTACTTCAAGCACTGTTTTGTGAAACATACTAGGACAATCAAATGTTGTTGTGGACTTGGTTTCCCAAGTGGCAGGGAACAATCAATGTTGTTTGTATTTTTTGTACCATATTAATATACAGACTACTAGCTTAAAAAAAAGACTCAACTAAAAACTCAAAAAACAGTAAAACTACTTACTTATTTCCTCCAGAATAACACAGAAAAATCCACCCACTTTTTTATGGGCTTTGCCTTCACCTGTAAAACAAAAAATAAAAATCAGATCAACAAAACCATAATTTCCTTCCCTTCTATGACAATTCTATCAAATACATAAAAAATAAAATAGCAGGTATATTAATTAACTTTCTTGCAAGCTTAAAGATTACAAGTTATAAATGGCTATATGTCACACTATTGGTTTGGACAACCAGAATTCAATCCTTGCATTTTAATATCTTAATCTCAATAACAAATTGCAGGAAGCTTACTAATTTGTAATGGCAGGGCCATAAAAGAAAACAAAAAAAAAATTGATAAATACTGATTACAAGTTATAAATGGCTATATGCCACACTTTTGGTTTGGACTGTCAGAATTCAATCCTTGCATTTTAATATTTTAATCTCAATAAAAAAAATGCAAAAATTTTAATAATTTGTTTGTAATGGGTAAAGAAAGAAAACAAAAATAAATTTGATAAATCTTTACAAGATAAACCTAAAGAAATTCAACAACATGCTTTACAATGTGTTTTATAGCAAATCAAAACTAATGAATTTATATTATATAGGTAAAAGGAGACAAAAACAATAAATTAAAATACATCTAAACCAAAATAAGCTAAATGAAAATGTATTCTCAAACTTTACATTGAAAGAAGCTCAACAACAAAATACATAATACAGAAAATGTTTGACAGAAAATCAAAACGGAGAAAGTTATATTATATATGTAAAGGGTAAAAATGTTCTTCCAAAAATTAAAATACATCTAAACACACCTAACTAAATGGAAATGTATTTTCAATTTTTACATTAAAAAAAAAGCTCAATAGCATAATACAAAATGTGTTTTACAGAAAATCAAAACAGGTGCAAATATATTATATATGTAAAAAAAGGTGTTAAAGAAATTAATTACAGTGAAACCAAACCTAGCTAAATGAAAATGTTTTTTGAATTTCCAGTATTTACATTGTAAACTAAAAGAATCTCAACACAATAATAATGTATTTTACAGCAAACTAAAACTAGTGAATATATATGCAATCACAGAAAATAAAGAACCAGCTAGAGAAAGTAAAAGGATAGAAACCAAACCTAGCTAGACGGAAATGTCTTATATAACCTAGTTGGCTATTGAAGGCAGTGACTAGGAGAGCAGTAAAAACAGTAAGCAAGGTAACAATAACAAAATTTTACATTTGCAAGTGCCGGAAACAACTATAAGCACGCTAAAAAGATAATTACTTCGAAAGACATACACCTATTGATCATGGGCACATTTAATAGGTTTTTAGTTTTTAATAAGTTTTCTATGGACAAGATTAAATATGCCTAGAATATTCTTAGTCATCACAATAAATGAATGACTCTGATTTCAACCATTAATCTCTGATTTATTATAAAGACATCAATTTATATGTTTACTGTTTTACATTTAAGTAATCCTATTTAAAAATTACTGTATCCACACTTATTGCTACATCTACATGATTAGAAAAGATTAAAGTATTTGCATAGAATGATAAGATAAAACATTAATTTGAACGTGTGTGGTTTAATTTACAGGTTTTAATTTCGTAACGCATGTTGTGATAATGCCGAATGCCATGTGCGTTTCATTTTTTTGCTGGCGAGCTGTGGTAATGTCGAATGCCATGTGCGTTTCATTTTTTTGCTGGCGAACGTTTGGGGATTTGGGGGATTTAAACTATCCACTATCATTACCAAACGCCCTAATAACTATGTCATTGATCCAAAAAGAAGATTGGAAGGCCATACTCGAATGTGATCAGTTAATTAATCAATTATTTGCAGCAAATTACTCAAAAATCAATTCTCTATAATTAGTATATGTGCACACAAAATCTTAATTAGAGTTTATTCTAAAGTTTGTAGATTTATTATTCCTTTAGGCGTTCATGAGCCACATAATTGTGGCTGTGCTAGTTATAATTTACAGCTGTACAAAGAATAAACAAAACCTGATCCTAACTAACACACTCCTGTTATAAAATTTAACAAAAACATCAAAATTACACCACATTTGAAAAAGGGAAATCGTAATAAATCAAAACCCCAGCAAAAACCGTTCATTTCAGCAAAATAATAGAAATAAAACAGCTATCCGTACAAAAATTTAGACAGAAACTACCAACCCATACCATTAGAAACAAAGTATTTAACAAAAAATACAGCTATCAAGGTTAAAGTTTAGGAGAAGCGGCGCAGTTTCACTGAATATCCCTCCATAAGAAATTTAAGCAGAGAAATCCATTAGAAACGTTCAAATTCACAAAATAATACCTATCGAAGCTAAAATTTAAGAGAATAGGCACAATGTCATGGAAAACATCCATCCCTAAGAATTATTCAACAGAGAAATCTAGTAGAACCGTTGCATTTCATAAAATAGCAGCTATCTAGGCTAAAGTTTAAGAGACATGGCACTGTTTAGAAATATCTCTCCGCAAGAAATTTGAAGTACAAACTTGGATTTAACAGCTATCATGGCTAAGCTTTACAGAAACGACGCATTTTAGGGAAACATCTCCGCACAAAAGTTTTAAACAAAAAAACCAAGTAAAAACGTTGCATTTCACAAAATAATAGCGATCAAGGATAAACTTCAACAGAAACCGCGTAGTTTTATGCAAAACGTCTATCCATAAGAAATTTAAGTAAGGAAAACTAGTGGAAAGGTTGCATTTCACAAATTAACAGCGAGCGAAGCTAAAATTTAAGAGATGGAGTAATTTCATGCAAAACATCACTCTGCAAGAAAGTTGACGCAGAGAAATCGAGTAGTAAGGTTGGGTTTCACAAAATTACATTTATTGAGTCTAAAATTTAAAACAAGGAAACAAATAAGCGGATAAATGAAGTAGAAACGTTGCATTTCACAAAATAATAGTTGTCGAGGCTAATATTTAAAAGAAACGGTGCAGCTTCATGGAAAGCATCTCTATGCCAGAAAGTTTAAGCAAGAAATCAAGTAGAAATGCTGCATTTCACGAAGCACCAGCTATCGAGACTGAATTTTAAGATAAACGGCACGGTTTCATGAAAAATTCTTTCTATAAGAAATTTTTAGAGGAGAAATATAATAGAAACGCTGAGTTTCACAAAATAACAGCATGTATCGGCTCTAAAATTCAATAGAAGCCGTGCATTTTCACAGCAAATTATTTTTCCACCCTAAATTTTAAGCACAAAGCACAAATTTACAAACAAAGAAAGCCAAAACAACGCACACAAAATAACAGCTAGCTAAGCTAACATTTAAGAGAGATGGAGCAATTTCTTACAAAACATTTCTAAAATCGACTAGTAAGGTTAGGTTTCACAAAATAACAGCTATCTAGGCTAAAATTTAAACGAAGGAAACATATTAGTAGAGAAATGAGGTAGAAAAGTTACATTTCACAAAATAATAGTTGTCGAGGTTAATATTTAAAAGAAACGGTGCAGCTTCATGGAAAGCATCTCTATGCCAGAAAGTTGAAGCAAAGAAATCAAGTAGGTTAATATTTGTCGAGGTTAATATTTAAAAGAAACGGTGCAGCTTCATGGAAAGCATCTCTATGCCAGAATTGTTGCATTTCACAAAGCACCAGCTATCGAGACTGAATTTTAACAGAAACGGCACAGTTTCATGAAAAAATCTTTCCATAAGAAATTTTTAGAGGAGAAGTATAATAGAAACGCTGAGTTTCACACACAAAATAGCAGTATGTATTGGCTCTAAAATTCAATAGAAGCCGTGCATTGGCTCTAAAATTCAATAGAAGCCGTGCATTTTCATAGCAAATTATTTTTCCATTATAAATTTTAAGCACAAACCACAAATTTACAAACAAAGAAAGCCGAGACAACGCACACAAAACAATAATGAAAAAAGGCAAGCGCATCTCTGCGCACACAAAACAATAATGAAAAAAAGCAAGCGCATCTGTGCGCACACGAAATAATAATTGAAAAAAAAGGCAAACGCACACAAAACAATAATGAAAAAAAGCAAGCGCATCTGTGCGCACACGAAATAATAATTGAAAAAAAGGCAAACGCATCTGTGCAGAATTCTGAGGCAAAAAAACACTTATGGACATACTACAACGGCCAGACCGTTTGCACACATTAAACATTAACAAACATTCAAATATTTTTACATTTACGACACCATTTCTATCACTGGCCAAACCTTCAAACGTCAATAAAACTCACGGAACACTCTCTCACATAGAATTAGAAAGCGGCAGGAAAAATCCTATCCCGTATGAACAGAAGGTATTAACGGGAATCGAAACGACGAACTAATTCTTAAAGCTCTTCCGCATTCAGTGCATTGAATTTGAATGATCCCTTTGACCTACTCACAATTTTATATGTTCTTCTACCGGCGGCTCGCCGTTACTTCCAACGGTAAATTTGACAGAAGAATGTTATTTTCTACAAGTTAAACGGTAAATTTGAGAGAAGAATGTCATTTTCTATAAGCTAACGACTCAGCGACAAATAGGTAGGTTTTTAAATTCCTAATTCATATGAAAAGAATGGCTAACACAATGTGTAACTCATCATTCCATGTCACCGTTCATACAGCAAATCGCTAGGGTTTAAAATTTAATGGCTAATCCCCATTTCAGCGGTAAATGGTTAGAAATTTTATAGTTGGATGAAGAGGGGACTATACATCTAATAAGTACGTATTTGTGATTTAATTAATAATATGTAAAAGTGTTATTGGAATTATGTGAGGCTTTTTTCTATTTTGAATTTTATTTAATTTTGATTTTATTGTACATTGATCATTTATAATTGATACAAATGCAATTTTAGTGTACATTTAATTAATACTTATAATTTTTTTTAAATGTATTTGATTAATAATTATAATTTGTTAAGGTGTATTTTGTTGACACTATAGTCGTTATATTTAAAAATCCAAGTTGAAGCCGTACATATAATCTAAAACACAGGAGCTGAATTTCGCATGGCAAGCACCATTAATAATACATTGATTGAATTTGGCATCGTTTAAGCTCTCATTATAATACATAGCTCAAGTTCACACGTTTGTATATTGATTTTTAAAAGTGTTTTTCTGAAAGGTAACTAATGGCTTTGAAATCAAATCATATTTGAACAATGAATTGTAAAATTGTATGGTATGAATGTTGTTTTTTCAAAATGCAATTGAATGAGTTGATTTTTATTTAAAGGGTTTTGAAATAAAATAGTGGGAAATTTCTTTATATTTATGTGATAATGTTATTAGTTTTGTAAGATATAGTTAAAACTTAGGTTATGATGTTGTAAGACATTTTTGAAGTTGTTTCACTTGAACATAAGGGGGTTAGGGGTTTTGAAGCATGTTGTTTCAGGGGGTGTGTATGTATTTGAAAATCTCAATTTTCTTTCAAACATAAAGCATTGGGGTAGCTTATACTTCATCAAGGCTTAGCTCGCAAAACTAGACTTCATAAAGTTGGTGTTATAAATGCTACACTCATGCTTTGTGGTTAGGGTGACACAATTGAGCATTTCTTTTGGAGATGCTCGTATGCAGATACTTTTGGTTATGGTTTCTAGTCAAGCTTAACTATTTGTTGTTGCCTTGATTTTTTGGAAATGTCTTCTCCTTGGGGATACATGGATGATTAAACACAATTACAAACCATTA
>JASDQU010105842.1:80974-113595 GCA_032191745.1 Picea mariana
CCACCGTGTCCCGTTTCCCTCTCGCCACCTGTATTACACCTAAACGCGCGACGGGACTTGTTCCCATTGGCGGTTCTCTACCCCATTGAGGTTTATTTCTATTGGCCATCGCTGACCCCATGGGAATTTCATCCCTATGGGACGTATGATAGCCCTGGCGGGTTTCGGTGGTTGCAGAGTCTAATGTTTAGACATTACTGTTGCGCCGAGGCGCGAAATCCAAATAGGCACTACGTTCATATTGGACCAGGATCATGACCCGCGATCGCATGAGAATGGAGAAGAAGAAAGAAAGAGCCAGTTTGCGTTGGGTCTCCATGGTCATTTAAGGGTTCGAGTCCAACAGAGGACCGGAAAAATTTGATTTAGGTAGTGGGTATGTTACACAATGCATCAATGAATCCTCCAAAATGACTAAAAATACCACATAGCGTGAATAGAATATCCATCCTTTGTGGTTTCCCACTTCTAATGAGGTCAAGATTAACAAGAGAAACCATGAATGTAACCATAACTAGAATATTATTCAACAATTGAAATCCCATGTCAAATGCACCTATTCTAGCCCCAACATAGTAATGATTTGTCATATGCACCCCAAACATGATCTTCCATCCTATTGATTCCAAAACCGTGACCCCATCACCCTAATGGGGGTGTTAATGATTTCAATCCTCATTGATTATGAGAGCTTGTAATCATTGATCGATTGATAATGAGAGAGAATATATAAAGCAAAGATGAGATATGATCTCATTCCTTAGCCCATATATGCTTTCACATCCCAATACTAATGAAATTCACTTCATGGAGAGCCTATCATCTCATTACTTGATTGATGCCCTCAAAACATTATATGAATATAATTGACATATGTTTGAGGGGCATATAGAGTCTATACAATATGTTTGAAACCATGCTACTATTCTCAACAAAATCATTAAGTAACTCCAGGTATGTTTTTTTTTAAACCAAAACTAGAGAACATTTTATATTAATAAAAAAGAAGTGATGTGACTGAACTAGATAGCATAGTACATTGTTCTTATGAGACCTAGAGTGGCTAAGAATAACAATTCCATTTCAATATCCCCTTGACTAGAAAATATTGATAACATAGATTTCCAACAATTTACATAAGTATATATCCTACAAAAGAAACCTAATAGCAGTGAGACCCTGAAATACATGGAAAATTTAGAGAATGTTACAACTTCCAACCTCCTCCATTCCTTGCACAAATTGCATTGGCTCCATGTCTACTATCTCCATTGCTTCAAAATTTTGTTGCACTATGTTTTCTTCTATGTTTCCTCCATTCCCAATAGTGTCTAGAATTTTTTGATTTGAAGCACCTAAATTAGCATGCTTACTCTGTTGTGCACTTCTGAGAATGGCACACTTTGCTTCCATCTGTAGAATCCATTGATTCAATTGAATTGATGTCTTAATAAAGGATTCATTTTGAAGTCTACATTGATGTTCACAAGCTTATAATTTCTCTGCAATTGAATCAATGTGCTCTCTATTCATTTGTATTGCTTCCTTATTCACTTGAAGAGATCTTGCCACCTCTTTCTTGTCCATTCTAGTCGACGAGAAAATACAAAATTGCATTGGGCCTTGAGACTCCCAAATTATGGGTAGAACCCTCCTAAAATTTCCAATTTGAGGTCGAATTCCCCTTTCAATGCACATGAAATAAATATCGTATAGAATGCTCAAAGGATAGAAACTGAAGAATGCTACCATAAGTGCCAGTAAACAAGGAGAAATCTAAAAAAACTAGAGGTAATTGCACCCAAAATATACCACATAAAAATAGCGGAATTGATTGGGCTTCTAGCTGCAAATCATAAAAAGTGACAAGATTAAACATAGCAAAATCCCACCCAAACTTCAATATAAGGTGTTGAACCAAAGGATAGAAGACATTAGAGTTTCCCTTATGATCCATGAAAATTTCTATCCCAAAGTGCATTATCCCATCTACAAAGTGCAAGTCTTCTTCCCTGCCTTCATATCCTTGCTCTTGCATCAATTGGAGCATGCACATTTAGACGAGCCATATGTTCATGATAATGGGTAATCTTGGGAGCAAAGCTCATGTGTGCTTGCCACATGGTTTCATTTAAATGATGGTACTTGGCTCGAGGTGAATCACTAACTAAGGAATGGCCTGAAATTTTGTTGAGCCATTAACCTTTAATGTCCCAATTTTTTCTTTTAAGGCCTCATTGGCTAATTTGTCAACCTCCTTGTTTTGGTTTCACAAGATTTGGAAGAAATTGATGCTTTTGAAATGCATCACCTCTTGCTTTACTCTAGATAGAACAAAATACAACTTGAGGTTGCTCGAGTTTTTATCTTTGATCAGTGCTTAGAGGACAATTGATGAGTCTTTAATCATGACTATGGATTGAATTTGCTAGACTATAGTTAATTTGAGAGCTTGAGAAGAGAGTATGTCTTTGCCTAATTGTTTTTGTTAATTCCAAGAGTCCAAGAGTATAGTAGTTTTATTTTTCCATCAGGATCTTGGATGATCCCCCTCGCACCTACCACTCGTAAGTAACTTTGTGTATGTTATTATCATCACAATATATCACTTAGAATGTAGAAGGATTTTGATTATAGCTAATTGGAAATCAAAAGAAGTTTCTCTAAAAAAACATATCGCTACTTTAAATTATCTTATTTCAAATTTGGAGGCAATTTAATTCATTGTTATAAAAATATTATATTTGGTGATTAAGACACTTATTTGTACTTAAGAAAGAAGTAAAATAGAAGTTGCTACTTTACTCTATTTTTGACAATTTAATTTATTGTTATCAAAATATTATTTATAATGATTGAAATATAAATTTATCATTAATGAATAAGTAACAACATGATGCATATATACTGGAATAGTAAATAATATATTTGTCCTAAACAACTTCATGTAACGCACAACATTCTCCAAATCAAGCATTCACAACTTTGCTAGTAACACTCTACTATGCTTGCAACTTTGCAACTTTCCTAGCAACACTCTAGGAAGTAGATTGTAGGTAGAGTGGAGAAGTAATAAAGGCTCCAAATATTAAGTAAATTTGGATATATCATTTTCATTACAATATATTAACTTCATGTTAAGCTGATTAAAATTCACATTATAAATAATGTCCATATGAAAGAGAATGTCTCCCAAAGACATTTTGTTGTTATCTTAACCCATTTTTATTTTACAATTGGAGACAATTTAATCCGTTGTTGTCGATAGATATATTTAATGTAATCTTTATATTAATCAAATTCCTCCGTCACTTTGGGAAATGCTCAACGAAGTTAAGAACAATATAAAATACAATAAGTGCGAAATTCCATTTAACTAAGTTAAGCACAATATAAATTACAATAACCACGAAATTTCATTTTCCTCTCCATGATGTTTTCAAAATTGAAACTAGAAAACACTTTAACTTTAAATGTATTAATTTTTATAAATTTAATTTTTAAAATATATTAAGAACTTAATATAATAATAATAATAATAATAATAAAATTAGTATAAATAAATTTCAATAATAATTAATAAGATTTATATTAAAAAGAGGGATGTGGTAATCAATAAGATTTATATTAAAATGAGGGGTGCAGTATAATTTAAATTTATGATAGTCCGTTGGGTTAGATTGAGTGGATGAGTATTGTGGTTATAATGTATGAGGTATCGAGGTCAAGTCCTTGATCAATTATTTGTTGATAGAGATCGTTGGACATCACTTGATGTCCCCACTAGGTTAAGCCTCGTAATCAGGGTCGACGGTTTACCTCTGTTTGCCTGATTGGACTTATTCTTTGAGGACACTTGTGTGCAAGTGATCTGGTTCATTATACAATTGGTTGTTTTGATTATGATTATGAGATGTTGTGGATCTGATGATATGTTATTTTTCAATATTTATATCGACAGGTGTTATTGAATGGTTTCTCCTGAGTGTGACAGGACTCTGGACGTTAGAGGATGTCGATGGCATCAATGGATCTCCTTGGACTTCGAATCGAGTCAGGGAGTGGACTACTGTGGTTTGAATGTTTTTTATATTACAAATGTGACATAAGACTAGATATTATGATGTTGATTGTTATCGCTGACACGTTTCATTGGTGGATGCAGGCTAACGGTAGCTTGCTAACCAAACTCACATTAGGAGTAAAGGGGTCATGCACAAAAACCGAAAACATTGAGGGAGAGGTGTGGAAACAACCCTACCACATCCTACTAGCACTCCCGCCATGGCTCGAACTATAGGTTAACGATTACCTAGTTCGAGAGATCCATGATTTCATGAGGGCAGACTGTGACAATCGCTCACAATGATTCTAAGGAGCGTGCAATAAGGAAAGGACCTTATTCCTTAGAGGCCCTTAGTCTCCCATAAGATCACCAACGTAGTATTGACTCCAGGGGTTTGACATCTACCAAATTCAGTCAAAAGGAGAGTGGCACCCTTGGAGCACATAGTGCATCTTGAAGGGTACGTCACGCAAAAAAAATAAGAATGCAAGCGAGTGGCACCCTTGGAGCACGTAGTGCGTCTTGAAGGGCACGCCATGATTTTTTTTAACTCTGGTAAGTTAATAAACCTAGTACCTAGAAAACTATGCCTCCTTAGGACCTGGTCGGCCTTAAAATGAATGTTGGTATGAGTAAAGTTAATGACTATTTTTCTCTTAAAAATTGTCGCCAAGCTTAGTGAATTTAAGACCTAGGTCTAAGTATAACATGTGAACAAAAAAAATTAAGTTGACATGTAACAAAAAGGGGGTAAAGAAAATTCAAACATTAATAATTAAAGTAAAATTTTAATGGAGGATTAAATTATTAAAAGGGTAAATTGTTGTCTATATCTAAACTTGCTAAATATGAACTAAGAAGAAAAGGGGAAACTTAAGGAAAAGGGGAATTTCTAACTTAGTAGGGAATCTAGTCTTTGGAACCTTCTAATTATGAACTCAACTAGTTTTAAGAAAGGCATTAGTCATTTAAGAAATGTAAGGGAATAAAGGGACATCGATGAGTGTTTTTAGGCACACTTTTAGGTGGGTGAGGGAAATAGATAAATTTAATTAATTAATAAATTGATTTTCTAGTGCAACTAAGGGATCGGGTGACATGTGTATGGGGGAGGTTTATCCTAAATTAAATTTAATAAAAAGAATCTAAAGAGGGTTTGGGAAACTAATCACTAAGAAAACTCTATAAAAAGGATGGTGGAGGAGGATTATGGATCATGTCTGGTATGTGTAAGGTTACGCAGTTGGATTTTGTCTTGACTGAATTTTCTTGTGGGAGTTGGGATACCCAGCTCAATTAACGAGTGGTAGATTGACCTTGCGAGGCGATCTGGGAGCTAGCATTCTTTGGTATTGTGTGTGTGGCCATTTGCGGCTTAGGGGGCTCAAGGGGAAGAAGAGTACCCCTAGAATTTGATGGGAGGTACCAATGAAGTCTCAACGGTTAGCGAGCAGGAGTTGGAGGGAGAGCAAGCGCAGGACAGTGACTTCTGGATCGTCATCGTCAAGCATGGTACTCCGGGTAAAACTGTTAATTGCATTGTGATTAATATATGGTTGCATGGTTGTGTCAGTCGGATGACATTTTCTTCTCAAGCATTTTTGGCATATGTATTGTTATGATAATTGTAAAAAATGGATAGTGGATCTCAGTGTATTTTTGTATTCTTAAATAAAAGGAAAACTAGTTTGATTATACACTTTGTGGATGATCTATTATGTTAGTGATAAATTTTATTTTTTCTTTCCTTTCATTCGTGGGTGAGAAGTTGGTCGTTTGGATCCTTTGTAGTCATGTGTTTTTTTCTTTCCCCTCCATCTTGTTCAAGCTCAGACGAAGATTTACACCCAGAGTGCTCCGCTTTTTTTTTTGCTAGTTTGCCTTATCTTTCCCTTGCGCCCATACATATGCACACTCTCCCTTTTCTTTTTACCTCAACCCTACTGAAGTTTTCACTTATGATTTGGTCTCTGTGATGAATTTTTTTTCCCATTGCATTTTTAGATCGCCTTCTATATGAAGATCTGGTGTTGTTCTTGTATACCAAAGGAAAAGTGTGGTTTGTGCCTTAATCCTCCTTAGTGATCTATTGCATGATGGCATTTCCGTTCCAGTTGGAACCAACTTACCTGTCAGCGATTTGGTTCTTGTTTCTCCTTAATTCAAGGCTCAGTTGTGCCCATTCGGGAGTTTTGTTTTAACCTAATATCCTTTATTTGTATTTTATTTTACTAGTTTGCATTCACACTGGTATTGCACCTAGGACCTTTTGCATTGGGAAAGCCATCTCCGTAGTCTCTTCCTGTGTATTACCTCCTCTCTGACTGCACAGAAACCATGCGATCGACAAGATGACTTCCTTGTGGCTTGGTCTTGGGCCTTGACTTGGGTCGGGCTTAGACGTGATGTTATGTCTCAGCCTTGATTCTCTTCTATGATTAGTGTTTTAGACATTGGAAATAACCAAGAGATCCATAAACAATAAACATGTGGCCTGCCTGTCTTGCCAACATGGATCCTTCTCTGCGGAATGAAAAATTTCCGTCTCTGTTATCACTATAAAACTGAGTTTAATCTTCTCAATGTTTATCATTCTGGGATGAATGGCTCTATTTCGAATCTGGTTTCAAGGCTTCCTTGTTATATTGGAAATCAGCTTGACTCTCATAACCTGAAGATCGATCTTTGACTCGAATATTGTTCCTTCAAGCTCGAATTTCTAACGAGCTCCATTCTATCCTCCCGAGAGTAGATTTCTTGCCCTAACCTGCAATGGATTGGCCTCCCAACTACATCGAAACCAGCGGAGGCCACCATTCCAAGTAAGGCATGCGGGACTCCTTTATTTTTTACCTTCGCACCTGACAGAATGGCATCCCCTTTCCCTTATTTTTGGGATGCATGTCCAGAGTTACGCCCCTGGGGTACACTCACTGTCCTCGAGGTCTGGAGCATTTTAGTTTTCTATGAGTCTATCTTTCCTTGATCAGCGTGGGTAGTTGTAGGATTGGTTCTTGGATTCTTCTTAAAACTCTTGCCAAGGCAGTAAAGGTCGGATCAGTAAAGGACAGTCACCCTTCCTGTCAAGCACTGATGCATTACCTTCACAAAAGGGATCTCCCTGATGCATTTAATTGTTTTATTTTCTTGTTGTTGGGATGATGAACTTCCTCATTAAGAGCGATGGGTGACCCCCTTTTAAAAATCCTTTTCCCTTTCGTCTATTTGATAAATTGTAAACTCTAATGTTTTCGTTGGTTAACGTAGAGTTGGGATTTGTGGTGCTATTATCCATTCCACTTTTAATTCAACAACTTATTCCTTACCTACTAGACATGCCCCATTGACATTCTACATCTATTGGAATTATGTGTTTGAAAAATAAAAAAATAAAAAATATTGAATCTTATAGTTTCAGAGTATTATCAAAATTTTTCTTATAGCGAAGTTTTCGCCTAATATAAAATTTACAGCATGAAAGATACCGACTTCAGGATTTTCTTGTTATATTCAAGTTCTTCCCTTCTAAATTAATTCATTCTAAAGATTACTTGTCACAGTTTAATTTGATTCTAGCTTCATTGTCTTAATTTAATCCCATATAATTTCCCTTACTTGCGCTCAGCGAATCGCCATAACCACCTGTAAATTTTGTTAATCTTGTAGCAGTTAGTACAAATTCATTACACACGTTGTTGCCATGAATCTTGGGGAACTGCCACGATTTTATTCAGCTGTAAGCAATCTCTTAATTGATACCAACAGTTCCCTTGCTGCCACCACATCAATGATAACCTTATTGTACGATCCTTGTGTTTAATGATGTAAAGTTATAATGAGATATAGTTTATAAAGATGTTAATAGTTTGAATGATGTATAATATTAATTATTGTAAGGTTATGATGATGTGTGACAGATTGTAGTAATTAAATTAATCAATACTTTACGTAAAGGTTGCTAAAAATTTATAATGTTGTATGACTTAAAAAAATATAAAGCTTATCATGAATGTATGAAGTTATAATGATATACGATGTAAGGTGTGTAGTGTTGTATAGCCCATGAGGAGGTAAAGTTTCTATTGGTGTCAAGCTAGTAAATATTGTAAGGTTTTAATGATTACAAAAGTTAATGGTGAATAAACTTGGAAGTTGGTCTAAGTTATATTGATGTATAAATTGTTGTAGTTATTAATCAATTAATTTTTTATTTATAATGATTGCAAAAGTTAATGATGAATAAATTGGAAGTTGGTCTAAGTCCTAATGATGTATAAATTGTTGTAGTTATTAATCAATTAATATTTTATCTTAGGGATTGTGAAGTTGATATTAATTGTAGTTGTTGTTTGCTATCGTAATATATGTGTTGATTATAAGGGAGACACCTGGAATTATATTGACGAGCATTTTCTGGACTATGATGGAGACCCCTTGCACCAGGGATTGCATATCGCTTTGTGTGCCATGGAATTTATTTTAATTAATGATTGATTAAAATGCGCACCTAGAATTTAAATAGAATTGTGCCTCGATTTTTTTCATTGCTAAATAGATTTTGTACATCAGTCTTGCGCGCTTGAAAATTTAAGGTTCATTGAAGTAATGTCTAAAGTTTAGATTCATCTGTTTGCGCGTGTTGGAATGCCACTAATGATTGGATGTTGTTTATATATTCTTGCTCTTTGAAAAATGTATTGAATGCATGATTGGATATCTATTTTATTCTCTCACCATGGGAAGGTTATGTTACGTGTGTTGGTTATTAGACGCGTTTTGCGCCTAGATGATTGTGGATGTTATTTAGCATAGTTGTTTATATTCTCTATTTGAGTAATGTTGTAAATTGCTTCAAGATTCATAAAGTGCTAATATGATATGATATTTTTATGTTTATATGCTGCGTGAAATTCATCATGTAATAATTTTCGAGTTGGTTGCTATGACTTATTGTGATGTTTTGTCCTAATGTTTTAAAATAAATAAAAAACAATTATTTTACATGTCGTACGTCGTATTGGTGTCATAATGGTCGGGGACGTTACATATGGTATCACATATGGTTCAACCCTCGACTTGGGATCACTACGACTTCCATTGATTAGATGCTTGATTATAAAATGTCGCTAATTAAATTGATTTGTATTCGTGCAGATAATCATGGTTAGAGGATGTCATAGAGGCAGACAACGGGGTGCTAGGGGAGGAGGCATGACACCTCCAATAGAATCTACACCCGAGGGGTCTAACCCCCAAAGAGAAGAATAGGTTGTCAAGCAAGAACAGATAGTTGCGGGTGATGTGGTTGGGTTGATGAGGTCCTTTCAGAGGATGTTAGAGGCATTGATCAATCATTTGGATAGAGATGAGGCTAGGGTGTCGGCACCTCCTAAAGGTCCACCGCGTGCCTCGATCAGTACTGGTAGCATTCACCACAAACTCGATAAGGTCAAATTTCCCAAGTTCTTTGGTGCCCCAGATGACACAGTCGTCAAGGCATGGTTGGAGAATATGGTGATGTGCTTTGTACTTCGCGACTATACCTCCAACATGGAGGTCCGCATGGCGATATTTCAACTAAAGGGGAGCACTCTTTTATGGTGGAAGACACTCCTTCCACAATTGAACATGGTCATCGAAGACGTGTCATGGGAACTGTTTGAGGAACGGTTTCAAGAGAGGTATATGCCGGAGAAATTCATTGAGCATCAACTCAACGAGTTCAACGCCTTGAGACAAGGTGGTTGTATGATGCCTGAGTACGAGGCTCATTTCATGGAGATGATTCAGTATGCTCCCCACCTGAATATCGAGAAACTTAAGGTCAACAAGTTTGTGTTCAGCCTTAATGTCGGCATTCGTGGAAAAGTGAGGATTTTGATGCCTCAAACCTTGCACGATGTTGTCCAGAAGGCCCTCATAGTAGAGGAGGAGCTCATTAGCAGGGGTGAGAGCAGGACTCTAGCGAGACCAACTGGACCGACGACATCTGGTGCGCAACAGCATTAGACACCAGTTAGACATCCACCAGGGCATCGAGGCACTTTGAGAGGATCCACCTTCACTATACCTCGGCGAACAGTGCCTCAACAACAGACTCCCTACAAAGGACCACAACATCAGCAGCAGCGACGACCGCAGCAACAGCAGTTTAGCCAAGTTCAGCAGAATAGACTAGGGTTATAGGCCAGTGAGCCGTCAGCTTCTACTTTAGGTACCAGGAGTATTGGACCGAAGACTAGGTGTTGCACATATGCAGAGCCACATTACCAGTGTGATTGTCTAGTTGAGAGGGCCATATCAGCCAGACCCACTACCGTGTGATATTTTGGCAAGGCCCATTGAATTCATGCAGCGGTGAATAACCTCCAGGAAGAGCAACGGTCTATTGTGCTTGAGACATCAGGTACTGTTGTGTTGAGAACTCAACACACCCTAAAAATTCTATGTCAAATTTCCCTTTTTGGGTACCACTTACTCTTTTGGCATTGTCTAATTCGACTTCAGTATGAAAAATGTTTCCTTTGCTTATTATTTTTTGATTCTCATTAAGTTTTTAGAGGCTTGCTTGGACATGTGAAAACCATTAAATTAAAAGAATAATATCTAAATTAGAGAATTGACAGTCAGATATTTCCCCAACACGCTTAAGGAATTCGACATCGGAAAGGATTAAGCATGAAAGAAAATTCTACAGAGAACCAAGGTTGTCGAGTCCCGATCTTTGTCGGCGTCGGCAGACGCGAAATTTATTTCATGGAAAGCATCACAGAGAATATTGTCGATGACCGATCCCTTCGACGTCAACGAACGACTAAAAGAGTAATCACTCACGAAGAATGAAATGATATCACCGATCGTCGACTTCTGAAACGTTTTCGGCATCGAGGGTTTTCGAGTATGATAACCCACAAAGTAACTACGAAATGGAACTATCTCTGAGAGCTGATCCCCAATAAATTTCGTCATCAGCAAGTTTTTAGAAGGATAGCCTATTGAGAACGTGATAAGTCAACCCCCGATCGCCGACCCCAATACCTTTCGGGCTCAGCAATCCCAGGTTTATTTTAATGCATGACTTATGTTGAAAGACACGACTCCTACTGAGATATACGGTCAAACCACATGTCCTTTGTTGCCATCTGTCGTTACCCAATTGATCAGACATATGATCTAGTTTTCCCCTAGAGTCGTTACTAGCTCCTGAGACCCACGTCGCACCTTGAACCAGTTTTACAACGTCAGCATCGTACGACGAAATTCATCGGCGTAGGAAGTTTTCTCAGGACTATACCAATGGAAACATGCATAAGGATGTGATGGGACATTTTAGATCTGAGATATGCTAGACATGATGCATTTAAAGGGGTAATTAATTCCAAAATCTCGCATTAGTTGCTAATTCGTGCACGAATCAAAAGGACCATTTGAACATGTCGATACAGTGCATCTCCCTCCGTGCCTTTATCGTCAAACCATGTAGAATTTATTTATAGAGATTCAGCAGTAGATTGTTTTGAATTTCACCCCTTACTCATATTAATTGGTCGATACGACTGGTAGGATCTCTCCCGTTAAATTCTTTTGAGTCATTGTAAACAAGGTTATTCTATGCGTGAAGGAGTTCAGAACACCCAGAGGAGCCAAACGATCAGTCTAGGGATAGATTCCAAGGTCCAGTGAGTATTAAACAACAGTTTATCAAGTATTACAGGTATGTACCGTTCTATGGATGTTTTATGCTTCATTTCATACGTTTTTATCTAATGTTACTCTGTACACTTGCCTAAAGGATCGTTTTCGGTTACAGGAAGGATGCCTCCAAAGAAACCCACCACCAGGAAATCTCCAAGAGCACCAAAGCTACAAGAACCAAAGGTGGGAGAAGGTTCCTCCCCAGTGGTTGCAATACAATTGGAATTTGCTCCAAAGTCGGTGCCCGTCATCAAAACAGCCACCAAGAAAGCTTTCGTTCAACCCTCGGCCTTTGGAGACACAGAGGCAAACATTGGGACCAAGACAGTATTCTCGCAATGGGAAGAAATTTTCAAGAAAATCAAGCGGGAGGCATTCCTCAAATATACCCCGCACAATGATCTTGATACAAGAAGACTCGACGATGAAGTCCTCCCGAATGTCTGAAAGGCGTATCTGCACATGGTGGTGAGCAGGACTATGGTATTCCCCTGCATCGAACTCCTGAAATGGCTTTTCGATCACACTAACACACAAAGATGTTTGATTAATGACGAAAACGGCGAGTGTGTCAGGTTTTTCCTCCCAATGGAAGTTCAAAATTACTACAAGCTCAGAGAGCCAGAGGAGCAATTGAACACTAATTTTTTTTTGAGTTTCTATGAGAAAAATGATACCAGCAAGGTGATGGCTTCCTAGTGGAGAGAGGATAAAAATTTCACCAATAGGACCTTCGGCTAGTACTCGACGGACAACCTAAGAGAGCCTTACATCTATCTAATGGCCCTCCTCTGTCGATTGCATGGGGAGAAATAGTGCTCCATGTTTTCAGTGGCTTGGATGCCTCTAGCTTATACTATAGCCATTTATGGAATAGGTTTCAATTGGGGTGTAATCATCTTCAAAGAGCTGAGAACTTGCATACGAAAAGCTTAGACATTGAAAGAGGGGGAAAGACCTTCCTTTTACATGGCCTCTTATCTATTGGACGTCATCTGTGCTAAGAACGTCTTTTTCAGAATGAAATTAAGCTGGCACGCCTTCAAACTCCCAGTCCATGTATATTTCAGCATCTTGTGCGAAAACAGGTACAAGAAATCCTACTCTCTCATCTGCAATCAGTTTATCACACGTATTTATTTCTTGTTGTTCAATAAAGAGTGCCCAAGGCTATCAGATGTAGCCAAAAATGTTGTATTGAAAGTTGGCCATTGGTATCTAGATGAGCACGATACTTACATCAGGGTTTTCGGCACCACTGAAGCACCCCATCTGTTACCTGTATATGTCCCTGATCGACTAGTAGTAGGGAAAATTTGTTATCATACCATCCTGCAAGGTTATAATGCTACTTTGGTAAAAGATAAGAAGCGAGCCTTCATACCCTATGGGTTTCATATTGGTTTCTACATGGTAAAGGACATCATGCAGGCCAAGCAAGAAGGGTTAATCCAATTGTATTTTCGATTCTAGACTAGTTGTTTTCACAAGCACAACCCCAAGGGTCTGGTCCTAAGGCACGCATCACAAGTATCATCCTACTGGCCATATGCCCATGACAGGTTTGAGGATGAGATATTCACCGAAAATGCTCAAAGATGGGATGAGGTGGTGGCAAGGATGGTTGACCCTAAAGCAACCAAGTTTAAGGCCATGAGTTGGGATGAGAAACAAACAGTCTTGGAACAATCAGCTCAAGAAATCCTCAGGGCCAACGAAGAAAGGATAGCACCTGAATCAGTCGAAGTGGCGTAAGCTCCTCAAGAAGCCATCAAAGCAGCAGAGATTTCCCAGGTAACCCCGATACAGGACAGGAAATTCCCCGAGGCTCAGGATACATGGGAGAGAGGGGAAATAATGTATCAACAAGCCCAGAAGATAATGAATCGGATGTGGGATAACCCGGACCTCATCAGGTTTCCAAAGCTTCCGACCGATAGCCCAAAAGAAAGCTCGGCAGGGCCAAGCGACCCTGATTTCATAAACCTTGATAACATCAACGGGTCAAATGACCTTGAATCCATAATGTCACCGGCTGGATCGTCGGTAGAGGTGACGAATCAACCATAGATAGGTCGGGTATCAGTAGAAACAAGTGCACCTAATCCTTTGAGCGAGTTTATAAATATATATAGTGATGATGAAAACTTGGAGGCATCTTGCGAGACCCTTGTGCATGTCCAAGAAGAAAAGGGACCTAAGAAGATTTATTCTCCTGATCCCAGGGCCAAACCCAGGATGTCCCACAAAAGGAAATCAAATCCAAAAGTGTTCCTAACACCAAGAGGCTTGATGCGTCGGAAACCCAAGCAGACGATCTGAAGGACAAGTCAGAACCGGATGAGCCAAAGGAAGGATCCCCGCAAAAGAAAATCGACGCTTCAACGGCCGATGAACAAGTAAGTATCGAGTCTTTTCCCAACGCCTCTATTCCACTCAACACTCAGATCCCTGAAAAGCTATAGACGGAGGTCGGGTCTTCGAAGCACAACGAGAAATTTCAAGAACCCGATCTTGAGCAATTATACACCACCGAAAATTTGGGAAACACACTCACATGGGGTGATCAACAGATTCCCAAATCTATGGACAAGGTAGCCAATATTTATGCGATCTCCTATGATCAAAAGAGGAAGGCCATCATCCAGATAACTACAAAGAAAATGAGGATCACGTTGCATCGCTCCATCCTCATCACTATAGAGGAAAACTTGATAAACACAAAAAATGCCAAAACATCTGAGCTCCTCGGTGTGGGGATCGCGCTCTCGGATGCCACCTTGAATAGATCCAAATGATATGAAAAGGAGTTGGCCACCACTCTGAAGGAACTAGAACATGTGCGTCACCTAGATGAATACTATCAGGGTGCCACTCAGACCACGGTATACCTGAGAAGCAAGTTTCAAGAATCTTACAGCCAATTCAAAAAAGAGAGGCAACTTTTTACTGCAAAGATAGTTGAGCTCCAGGAAGACACTCTCATGGCACTCACAACATGCAAGGATATGGATCAGTGGCATGAAAGGGCGTAGAAAGTCATGAAGAGACTCAAATACATTGAGGCAATTCAACAAGGCTAGGATAAAGAAGAACATGGCATCCGAGTGTTGGGAAAAAGAAGTCTTGATCGCATGAAGCGATCAGCCGGGTATTGGGCTAAGATGTCTCAGGAACCACACCAAGAAATTCAAGAGAAGTGGGCCAAATGTGAGAAACATTGGGGGAAAATTAACAAAGAAATGAAGGATATTGGACTCCCTGAGTTCAGAAACCCTGACAACTTCGTCGACTTGTGTGACATAGTCGAATCACATACCAAGAAAGATTTGTTATGGGCCAAAGAGCTAGCGAAGGTGACCGACACAACGCCAGGACAAGTGCAAAGATTTATGGAACATCTGATTAGATCTTGGACTATGCTACAATAGTTAAACACCAGCCTAGTGAAGTACCGAGCACATGCAGTGGAGGTCAGATGAATTTACGTGGCTCTGATGGAGCAGCACAAATTTCCATGGGCCCAAACCTTCGAGGAGTTGTTTATCAGATGGTCAGAGTATGAGAAAAGTCACCCTTTCAAGTGATATCTTGAGTTGACTATTAAAGAAATTGTTAGAAGAGGACACCACGTGGAAAATCCTATTTTGTTTAAGCTACACTTAGTCATTATTTTCAGTTGAATTTTATGTTACAAATAAGAACATCGACCAATTATTCAAGGGTCGATGGTTGTTGCAAGAAACTCTTCTGTTTTGGTTTTGTCAAGAATTATTTCCTAGCTACCGTTAATAGAGAAGTTATTTTGGACCAGAGACAAAATTATTTTCATCAAATGCATGTGATTGGACATGGAGAAGAATTATTTCCTATCTCGTTTCATGAATGATGTTGTAATGAATAAGAGCTATTTAATCTATTGTCAAGTTATCTGGTGAAATATTTTGGTGTTCTTTACTTTAATGATGAATATGAATCATGGTGTTATTATGTGATGGATGATTAAGTAGGTGAATTATTTTCTTGCCATTTTCTTATCGCGCATGTGTTTTATTTCTGTTAATTATTTTCTCAAACAGTAATTGGATGCTCACATGGTTAATGTATTAGTACTAGGCATGTGGTATAAAATTGTTGTCTGCATGCTTGAGAAGTGGGTTATCCCAAGTTTAGCCTCTTCCCCAGTACTTAGAACTTAGTCTTGTTTTGTTTCCAAGTTGGTTTATACCAGCTTACATCTCATATCGGTCCCACCCAAGAGAAAATTAAAAAAAGAGATAGTCTGAACTGAAGGAAGAGCCTTCACAAGAAAACATCAAGCCCGTCGATAAATTGGTCGGATCGCAAGATCTGGAGAACCATTCCACTATTAAACGCTGCAGAGTCTAATTGGACCTTGGCGGCGAGTTTGGTTCCTACTATTGAATCAAAGAATTTAGGACCCATCAACACGTCATTGACCAAACCCTTAGTATTTTGATAGATCCAGGTGCTACAGAGAGTTTTATTTCTGGTGCAGTGCTAAAAAGAATTAAGGTAAAGTCAGTCGAACAGGACGAGTTTAGCTTTGTAGAAATGGATTTGGGAGCCAAAAAAAAGGTTGGAGGGAAGGTTATGGGTTGTAGCCTTAACCTGGGATAGTTTGTCACAAGGGAAAACCTGTACGTCACGATATTAGGGTCTTATGATGTCGTGATCGGTATGGGTTGGTTGGAATCGCATGAGGCGATACTCAAATAGAAAACGAAATGGTTGAGCTTGGTCGATGACTAGGGACATAGACGTGTGATTATAGGTTGAAACTACAGAGTCTCCCTAAGGTTCATTTCTTCCCTATAGCTACGGAAGAGCATGCACAAGGGATGCAAGTTATATGCGATCCTTGTGTTATAAAAAAAGGGCATGGAAAAAGGCCTAGAAAACTTTTCGGTAGTGCGAGAGTTTGCAGACATCTTCCCAGAGGAGTTACCAGGTTTCCACCGGAGAGGAAATTAGAATTTACCATCGAACTAAAACTGGGAACCGAACTGATAGCAAGAACTCATTATCGGATGTCGACCCCGCAGTTACAGGAGTTGAAAATCCAACTGAAGGAGTTGTTGGACATAGGACTTATATGTCCAAGTGTGTCACCGTGGGGTGCGCTTGTTATTTTCATACGAAAGAAGGATGGGTCGTGGAGACTCTACATTGACTACCGTAAATTGAACAAGGAAACGATAAAGAATCAATATTTGTTGCCAAGGATTGATGATATATTTGATCAGATGAAAGGAGCGATGGTGTTTTCAAAGATCGACTTGAGATTGAGGTATCACCAGTTATGGATCAAGGAAGAATACATCCCTAAGACTTCCTTTAAGACAAGGTTTGGACATTACGAGTTTATTGTTTTACCGTTTGGACTAACAAACGCCCCAGGGGTATTTCTGAGTTTGATGATTGGGGTGTTCTGCAAATACTTGGACAAGTTCGTCCAAGTATTCATTGACGATATCTTGATATATTCATGGATGATGGAGGAGCATGACAAACACTTGTGCTTGGTACTACAGTCTCTACGAGAGAACAATTTTTTGGGAAACTGTCGAAATGCTCATTTTATCAATCGAAGATTCATTATTTAGGGCATGTCATCTCCAACAAAGGCATCGCGGTGGATACCACGAAGGTCGAGGCTATAATGGAATGTCCTGCGCTGATGAATTTCCCAAAAGTGCGTAGCTTCATGGGTTTGGTGGGATATTATTGACGGTTCGTCGAGGGTTTTTTGAAAATAGCAAATCTGATTATGGAATTGCAGAAGAAGAACAAGAAGTTTGTTTGGACTGAGAAATGCACAGAAGCATTTCTGAGGCTCAAGGAGTTGTTAATGAAAACGTTGATACTAAAGGTCGCTGACATGGACAAGGACTTCTTGGTATGAACTAACACATCCAAGAAAGGCTTAGGCAGAGTCTTGATGCAGGGCAATCGAGTGATCGTGTACATCTTGAGGAAGTTGAGAAGGCATGAGGAGAACTATGAGACGCACAATTTGGAGTTGTTGTCCATTGTATATGCCTTGATATTTTGGAGACACTACCTAATCGGATGAAAATTCGAACTAAAAAGGGACCACTGTGGTTAAAAACACATTTTCACGCAAAGTGACTTGAATGTGCGACAAAGGCATTGGTCGGAATTACTTAGCAATTAAGATTTCAAGATTTCTTACATAAACAGAACAATGAACATAGTGGTTGATGCATTGAGTTAGAGACCACACATATTTTTGGTGATGCCTCTTCAGACGAAACTATGTGAAAAAATTCCAATTTTACAGTGCGAAGATGTTTGGTACAAAGAGATTAAGCATTTTATCGGAAAAAACACAATGATGGTACCAAAATTTGAAGGATTTATGGCGGACGACGACAGATTATTGAGATTTAACAATCAGATTTACGTACCGCCGAATGACGAGTTGAGGAGGTTGATCCTAAATGAGGCTCATATAGAAATGCACATGGCTCATATTGGAGTCACAAAGATGAGGGAAGACCTTAAACCCTTATTCTTCTGGAAAGGAATGAAGGAAGACATAGTCAACTACGTGGCAAGATGTCTAGAATGTCAGCAGGTGAAGGCTAGACATAAACATCCGGCAGGATTACTTCAACCACATGCTATTCCAGAATCGAAATGGGAGGTCATTTCAATGGATTTCATTCTTGTATTTCCATTGACGACAAGGAGACACAACTTGATTTTTTTAGTAGTCGACACTTTGACGAAGAGTGCTCATTTTATTCCTGTGCATATGATGTATCATGCACCTGACATAGCTATATTTTTCATCGGCGATATTGTGAGACTACATGGCGTGCCTAAAAGGATTATATCCGATCAAGGATTGGTGTTTACAGGACGATTTTAGACCAGTTTCTAAGAGGCTTGGGAACCCAACTTAAATTTGGTACTGCGTATCACCCCGAGACAGACGGTCAGACCAAATGAAAAAACCAAATCTTGGAGGATATGTTGCATATGTACGTGATGGACCAACAAAAGTGTTGGGAATAATTCTTTCCACTAGTAGAATTTTCATATAACAACAGTTATCAAAGCACCATTAAGATGGAGGCATTCGAGTTTCTTTACGGGCGATTGTGTCGGACGCCTTTGAGTTGGGATCGGCTTGAGGATAGGGTCCAAGTAGGACCAGAAGCGATCCAAGAAACGGAACATCAAATGAAAACATTAAAACGAAGGATCAAAGAATCACACGATCGACAGAAGAGTTACGTTGATGTGCATCGTGTCGACTGTAGTTATGAAGTTGGTGATCGATTTTTATTGCAGGTGAAACTTCACAAGAGTTCGATCAAGTTTGGAAAGGGATCTAAACTCTCTCCTAGGTTCATCAAACCTTTCGAGGTTGTGGAAAGGAAGGGGCCAATGGTTTATTGACTAGCCTTTCCTAATTATTTGACGTGTATGCATGATGTTTTTCACGTATCGAATTTGAGACATTATGTTAGTGATCCTACACATGTGATTGACATGAGTTCCTTACAGGTATCGGATGAGGGTGCCCTCATGATGGAACCAATCCGCATTTTGGACCATCGCATTCAAAAGCTACAATGTCAAACAATAGATCAGGTCAAGGTCCAGTGGGACAACTATAGTCTGCACTCGGTGACCTGGGAGGACGCATATGAAATGCGTCGACAGTTTCCATTTTTGTTTGATAGCTAGACATACTAATATTGTTAAAAAATTTATTTTGGCACTTATATACTATGAAACTTTGGGACAAAGTTTAAAACAAGAGGGGGAGTATGTAACATCTTTCTCTTGCACACACCTGATTGGACTTATTCTTTGAGGACACTTGCGTGCAAGTGATCCAGTTCATTATGCGATTGGTTGTTTTGATTATGATTTTGAGATGTTGTGGATCTGATGATATGTTATTTTACTATATTTATATTGACATGTGCTATTGACTGGTTTTTCCTAAGTGTGCGTGAATCTAGATGTTAGAGGATGTCGATGGAATCAATGGATATCCTTGGAATCTGGATCGAGTCAGGGAGTGGACTGTTTTGGTTTGAATGTTTTTTATATTACAGATGTGACATAAGACAAGATATTATGATGTTGATTGTTATCGCTAACATGTTTCGTTGGTGGATGAAGGATGACGATATCTTGCTAACCAAACTCACATTAGGAGTAAATGGGTCACGCACAAAAACCAGATACATTGAGGGAGAGGTGTGGCAGCAGCCCTGCCACAACCTGCTAGCACTCCCGTTGTAGCTCGAACTATAGGTTAACAATTACCTAGTTCAAGATATCCATGATGTCGTCAGGGAAGACTATTGCAATCTCTCACGATGATTCTAAGGGATGCGCAATAATGCGGGGACGTTATTCCTTAGAGGACCTTAGTCTCCCACAAGTTCACCGACGGAGTATTGACTCTAGGGGTTTGACGTCTACCAAATTCAGTCAAAAGGCGAGTGTCACCCTTGGAGCATGTAGTGCATCTTGAAGGGTACGCTGCGCAAACAAAACAGGAATGCAAGTGAGTGGCACCCTTGGAGAACGTAGTGCATCCTTAAGGGCACGTCACGGTTTTTTTTAACTCTGGTAAGTTAATAAACCTAGTCCCTAGAAAACTATGCCTCCTTAGGACCTGCTCGGCCTTAAAATGAATGTTGGTATGAGTAAAGTTAATGACTAATTTTCTCTTAAAAATTGTTGCCAAGCCTAGTGAATTTAAAACCTAGGTCTAAGTAGAACATGTGAACAAAAAAAAACTAAGTGGACATGTAACAAAAAGGAGGTAAAGAAAATTCAAACATTAATAATTAAAGTAAAATTTTAATGGAGGATTAAATTATTAAAAGGGTAAATTGTTGTCTATATATGAACTTGCTAAATCTAAACTAAGAAGAAAAGGGGAAACTTAAGGAAAAGGGGAATTTCTAAATTAGTAGGGAATCTAGTATTTGGAACCTTCTAATTATGAACTCAGCTAGGTTTTAAGAAAGGCATCGGTCATTTAAGAAATGTAAGGGAATAAAGGGACACCGAGGAGCGTTTTTAGGAATGTTTTTAGGTGGGTGAGGGAAATAGGAAAATTCAATTTAATAATAAATTGATTTTCTGGTGCAACTAAGGGATCGGGTGACATTTGTACGGGGGAGGTTTATCTTAAATTAAGTTTAATAAAGATAATCTATAAAGGGTTTTGGAAACTAATAACTAAGAAAACTCTATAAAAATGATGGTGGAGGAGGAGTGCGCATCACGTAAGGCTACGCTGCCAGATTTTGTCTTGACTGAATTTTCTTGTGGGAGTTAGGATACCCATCTCGGTTAATGAGTGGTAGCTCGACCTTGTGAGGCAAGCTGGGAGATAGAATTCTCTGGTATTGTGTGCCTGGCCCCTTTGCAGCTCAGGGGGCTCAAGAGGAAGAAGAGTACCCCTAGTGTTGGTTGGGAGGTACCAGTGAGGTCTCAGCGATTAGCGATCAGGAACTGGATGGAGCGCAAGTGTGGGACAATGACTTTGGGATCGTCATCATCGGGCACGGTACTCCGGGTAAAATTGCTAATTGAATTGTGATTAATATATGGTTTCATGGTTTTTTTAGTCGGATGACATTTTCTTGTCAAGCGTTTTTGGCATATGTATTGTTATGATAATTGTAACAAATGGATAGTGGATCTCAGTATATTTTTGTAATCTGAAATAAAAGGAAAACTAGTTTTATTATACACTATGTGGACGGTTTATTGTGTTAGTGATAAATTTGTTTATTTTTTCCTTTCATTTGTTGGTGAGAAGTTGGTCGTTCATATCCTTTGTAGTCAGGTGTTTTTTTCTTTCCCCTCCATCTTGTTCACACTCAGACAGAGATTTGTGCCCAAAGCACTTCGCTTTTTGTTTGTTAGTTTGCCTCATCTTGCCCTTTTTCCTAGACATTTGTACACTCTCCCTTTTCTTTTTACCTCAGGCCTACTGGAGTTTTCACTTATGATTTGGTCTCTGTGATGAATTTTTTTTTCCACTACGTTTTTAGATCGCCTTCTAGATGAGGATCTGATGTTGTTTTTGTACTTCAAAGGAAAAGTGTGGCATGTGCCTTAATCCTCCTTAGTGATCTACTATATGATATCATTTTCATTCCACTTGGAACCATCATACCTGTCAGTGATTCGGTTCTTGTTTCTCCTTAATTCAAGTTTCATCTGTAGCATGCCCATTCAGGAGTTTTTTTTTAACCTGGTAGCCTTTATTTGTATTTTATTTACTAGTTTTCATTCATGCTGGTATTGTGCCTAGGAACTTTTGCGTTGGGCAAGCCATCTCCTCAGTCCCTTTCTTTGTCTTACCTCCTCTCTGACTGCACAGAACCCAAGTGATCGACACGATGACTCCCTCGTGGCTTGTTCTTGGGCCTTGAATTGGGTTGGACTTGGGAGTGATGTTGGTCTTGGCCTTAACTCTCTTCTATGATTAATTTTTTAGAAATTATCAATAACCAAGAGATTTGTAAACAGTAGACCTGTGGTAGGCCTGTCTTGCCAACATGGATCCTTCTACGCAGAATGAAAAATGTGCATCTATGTCATCACTATAAAACTGAGTTTAAGCTTCTCGATGTTTATCATCCTGGGATGAATGGCTCTATTTCGGATATGGTTTCAAGGCTTCCTTGTTATATTGGAAATCAACTTGACTTTCTTAACCTAAAGGTCAATCTTTGACTCAAAGATTGTTCCTTCAAGCTCGAATTTCTAATGAGCTCCAGTCTGTCCTCTCGAGAGAAAATTTCTTGCCCTAACCTATGCTGGATTAGCATCTCGACTGCACTAAAACCAACAGAGGCCACCATTCCAAGTAGAGAACATGGGGCTCCTTTTTTTTACTTTCGCGCCTGATAGAATGTTGTCCCCTTTCCCTTATTTCCAGGATGGATGTCCATATTTTTTCCCCTGGGGTACACTCACCATCCTCGGGGTCTAGAGTGTTTTAGTTTTCTGCGAGTCTGTCTTTCCTTGATTGGCATGGGTAGTTGTAGGATCGGTTATGGGATTCTTCTTAAAACTCTCACCAAGGCAGTAAGGGTTGGGTCAGTAAAGGACAGTCGCCCTTCCCATCTATTTGATATATTGTAAACGCTAATGTTTTCATTGGTTAACAGAGAGTTGGTATTTGTGGTGCTATTATCCATTCAACTTTTAATTCAACAACTTATTCCTTACCTACTAGACGTGCCCCATTGACGTTCTACATCTATTGGCATTATGTCTTTGAAAAAGAAAAAGAAAAAACTGAATCTTACAGTTTCAAAGTATTATCAGAACTTTTCTTACAACAAAATTTTCGTCTAATATAAAATTTACAACATGAAGGATGTCGACTGTGGGATACACATGTTATATTCAAGCTCTTCCCTTCTAAATTAATTCATTCTAAATATTAATTGTCACAGTTTAATTTGATTCCAGCTTCATTGTCTTAATTTTATCCCAGACAATTTCCCTTACTTGCGCTCAGCGAATCGCCGGAACCACTTGTAAATTTTGTTAATTCTGTAGTAGTTAGTACAAATTCATTACACATGTTGCCACCAATCATGGGGAACTGCCACGATTTTATTCGGCTGTAGGCGATCTTTTAATTGATACCAACGGTTTCCTTGCTACCACCACATCAATGATAACCTTACTGTACGATCCTTGTGTTTAATGATGTAAAGTTATAATGAGATATAGTTTATAAAGATGGTAACAATTCTAACGATGTATTATAATAATTATTGTAAGGTTATGATGATGTGTGATAGATTGTAGTAATTAAATTAATCAATAATTTACGTAAAGGTTGTTAAAAATTTATAATATTGTATGACTTAAAAAAATATAAATCTTATCATGAATGTATGAAGTTATAATGATATACGATGTAAGGTGTGTAGTGTGTGGTGTTGTATAACCCGTGAGGAGGTAAGGTTTCTATTGGTGTCAAGCTAGTAAGTATCGTAGGGTTTTAATGATTGCAAAAGTTAATGGTGAATAAACTTGGAAGTTGGTCTAAGTTATAATGATGTATAAATTGTTGTAGTTATTAATCAATTAATATTTTATTTATAATTATTGAAAAAGTTAATGATGAATAAATTGGAAGTTGGTCTAAGTCCTAATGATGTATAAATTGTTGTAGTTATTAATCAATTAATATTTTCTCTTAGGGATTGTGAAGTTGATATTAATTGCAGTTGTTGTTTGCTATCGTGATATATGTGTTGATTATAAGGGAGACACCTGGAATTATATTGACGAGCATTTTTTGGACTATTATGGAGACCCCTTGCACCATAGTTTGTATATCTCTTCTTGTGCCATGGAATTTATTTTAATTAATGACTAATTAAAACGCGTGCATGGAATTTAAATAGAATTGCACCTCGATTTTTGTCATTGCTTGATAGATTTTGTATGTCAGTCCTGTGCGCTTGAAAATTTAAGGTTGATTGAAGTAATGTCTAAAGTTTAGATTCATATGTTTGCGTGTGTTGGAAGGCCACTAATGATTGGTTGTTTTTTGTATATTATTGCGCCCTGAAAAATGTATTGAACACATGATTGGATATATATTTTATTCTCACTCACCTTGGGAAGGTTATGTTAGGTGTGTTGGTTATTAGACTCTTTTTACGCCTAGATGATCGTGGATGTTATTTAACATAGTTGTTTATATTCTCTATTTGAGTAATGTTGTAATTTGCTTCAAGATTCATAAAGTGATAACATGCTATGATCTTTTTATGTTTATATGTTGCGTGAAATTCATCATGTGATAATTGTCGAGTTGGTCGATATGACTTATTGTGATGTTTTGTCCTAATGTTTTATAATAAAATAAAAAACAATTTTTTTACCTGTCGTTCATCGTATTGATGTTGTAATGGTCGGGGACATTACATATGGTATCACAGCCAGTTCGACCCGCGACTTGGGATCACTACGGCTTCCATTTATTAGATGCTTGATTATAAAATGTCGCTAATTAAATTGATTTGTATTTGTGAAAGTAATCATTTTTAGAGGACGTCATGGAGGCAGATGACGGGGTGCTAGAGGAGGAGGCGCGATGCCTCCAATAGCATCCACACCTGAGGGGTCTAAGACCTAGGGAGAAGAACAGGTTGTCAAGTGAGAACAGATAGTTGTGGTGATGCGGTTGGGTTGATGAGGTCCTTTTAGAGGATGTCAGAGGCACTGATCAATAGTTTGGATAGAGATGAGGCTAGGGTGTTGGCACCTCCTAAAGGTCCACCACACACCCCGACCAGTACTAGTAGCATTCATCGTGAACTCGAGAAGGTCAAATTTCTTGAGTTCTTTGGTGCCACGGATGACGTAGCCGCTCAGTCATGGTTGGAGAATATGGTGATGTGCTTTTCACTTCGTGACTATACCTCCAACATGAAGGTCTGCATGGCAGTATTTCAACTGAAGGGGAGCACTCTTCTATGGTGGAAGATACTCTTGTTGTAATTGAACATGGTCGTTGAAGACGTGTCATGGGAACTGTTCGAGTAACGGTTTCGGGAGAGGTATATGTCAGAGGAAACCATTGAGAGTCAGCTCAATGATTTTAATGCCTTGAGATAGGGTGGCCATATGGTGCCCGAGTACGAGGTATGTTTCATGGAGTTGCTTCGGTACGCTCCCCACCTGAATACCAAGAAAATTAAGGTCAACAAGTTCATGTTCGTCCTTAATGTCAACATTCGTGCAAAAGTGAGGATTATGATGCCTAAAACCTTGCATGATGTTGTCCAGAAGGCCCTCATAGAAGAGGAGGTTCTCATCAGTGGGGGTCAGAGAAGGACTCCGATGAGACTAGCTGGACCGACGACATCTGGTGCGCAGCAACATCAGACACCAGTTAGACATCCATGAAGGCATCGAGGCACTCCGAGAGGATCCACCTTCACTACACCTCGGTGACCAGCACCTAAGAAGCGGACTCCCTACTGAGGACCACAACATCAGCAACAACAATGACCGCAGCAGCAACAATTCAAGCCTGTTCAGCAGAATAGACCAGGGTTCCAGGTTGGTGGACCGTCAACTTCTACTTAAGGTACCAAGAGTACTGAACCAAAGACCAGGTGGTGGACATGTGAAGAGCCACATTACCAGTGTGACTACCCAGTTGAGAGGGCCAAAGCAGTTGAATCAGCTGGACCCACTACCATGGGACATTTGGGCAATGCATGGAATGCACGTACCCTACTTATAGACTATCATAATAGGTCTTTGTGTTAAATATTTCCCACTCCATGCTTGTTTCTATGGCTAGTGAACACTCTTTATTCCAACCCTGTGGGTTGCAATGTGAACTAATGAAATATTAAAGTAACCCGTTCCTTTTCTAGATAAAACTATGCACTATTAAGTTATTTGCCTTTGACCTCTTGAAACAATGGTCTAGAAATCATTGCACAGTGTGAGTTTAACATCACCCAGAAGTTGATAAAAGCATTATGGATGATTTATGGTGAGGCAGGACTTTGTTCTTGGACTCTCATATTAAAATGTTGATTAAGAGATCGGCTTCATTGGGTTTCCTGTTGGAATTGGCAGTTTGTTGTTTTGGTAACCCTTACAGCCGAGAGCATGGTTGTACATTATTGTTATGTGTAAATGATGATAGCGCATGAGCTATCTGTTCTTTTTTAGGACTTAATCCTTTGATCGAACCACCTATTCTTACCCTCCACTTGTTGTTTTTAAAACCTAAATATGATATCGATATCATTTCACTCCAGTCGATGGTTGATGGAGTATTGTGCGTGCTTGGTTACTTGGGAACAATTTGGTTATGTTCCTCGTTTGGAAATTCTAGAAGAAGTTTGTACCTAATTGTTTATGTGAAACTTGGGATCTAAGTATTTCATGTTATTTGTTTCAAAAGTTATGTCGATTGTGGCACAGCCACCCTCCCCCCCTTCTCTCTCTCTCCCCGGGGGGGCTTCTCGNGGAACCCAATGCAATTTCTCACAGGTCCCTCTTTCTCCAAAGTGTGGGTTCTATCAACCCCCGTGGATCTCTTCTTGGATTCTTTGAAGAAAGTTTGGCGACATCACTAGTTCTTTGTGCTAGGCCCCTTTAATCACATGACCTCGGGTTGTGTCCCAAGGCTAAACCCTGAAAAGAGCTTCAAGCTTCAGGCTTCATCCTTTCCTCAATAGCCAACTCCTATCTCCCCGAACTCCAAATCAACGAAAACAAATGATGCAAGGATCAACAGTCCTCATCACTCCTTAGATCAACAACTGTGATCTATTTGGACTCCAGCCTCTGGGAGTCTTCCGCTTGTTCTCCTCTAATTTATTCTGGAGCACCACTTCTCCGTAATGGTTAGATATCCTCCACATGTCCCTTCGATATCCAATGGTCTATATTCACTCCTCCCTTCGTGACTTCATGAAGTTTTCTCCTTTCCCTTGGCAAATATTTGGGAGCTCTAACTCATGGATATCCCGATCTTTTGCCACCTATCTTCTCCTGGTGATGGGAGATTTTTCTCACCTTTGGGACTTCAACAAGTCCTTACTCCTTATGCACACTTATCACTTATCTTCCCAAGACTTGGATTGTACTCGGCCTCTTGCACTCCTTGTAGAATTATGCGCGAAACGATGCTAGTTCTTCTAAGATTTTGCTCAGCTCAAACCTTGAAGGTTCTTGGTTCTTATGCGTCCTTATAAAGATCTTCTGGTGCCCTCCTAGAAAATTGATGCTCTTCCTCCTGAGCTTGTGATATGAACCCAATTTTTCTTTGGTGCACTCCTTGCACTCAATCAAGCCATCAGGTGGCTTCTCTCAACACTTATCCAAGCGTTGGCCTAGTGCACTCCTTGCACATGAATTCCTTCAGTCTTCCTGAATTCCTTTAGGTTTTCCAAGGTAAATCCTTTTCCCCGCTCAATGCACACTTGCAGATCTTCTCTTCCTCAGAGTGTTCAACAACTCTGGGATTTTTCTCAAGTCCTCAATACTCTAGAATGTATTGGTTTTGTGTGCGCTCACACCTACTCAATTCCCTCCTAGCATAGTCTTATAGATTATTCAACATCTTTGTGCTATGCTTCCGCCTACACAGACTTTCCTCCAAGATATTCAACAACCTTGAAGTTCTCCCTAGAGTCTATAAATTATTTTGGTGTGCCCTCCTGGCACGTTCTCCTCTGACTCGAAAGAGTTCAAACACACACTCCTTGCTTCAACTCACAGAGTTCAACTCTATGTCACACACTCCTTTCACTTATACTAAAGAACCAAAACTAATTCAACAAACTAAAAAATAGATCATTTTATACCTATCCCTATAGATGAGTCCTAACATACACATCTACATCATAAACAAACATAAACATAAATGGCATTCATCAATAACACCCATCACACAGGAAATTGCAAATAGTGGAATTTGTTACTTTCTATTAATGACAGAATGTCAATTACAATGTATGAGTCCAGACTGCTACCAAGTCTCAACACTCAACAACCTCTTGGCTTACAATGATTCTTCCTTAATCTTCAACATCTTCTTCAACAACCTCTACTAGGAAAAAATACAAAGATTTATACAAGAGGGGTTCAACGAGTTTTCCCTCCAAGCTACAGTAGTGGTACCTAATCACCATTTAAAATGCCTAACTAATGAGGCAGATTACAATGAGTGGAAATCTGACCCGAATCGGATCCAAGTCCCTCCTACCATCATCTAGTTAAGGCGACCTTATCTACAACTTGTGTGAGAGCACAACTTGGCTCTTCCCACCTGACAACATTAATTGCCTTAATTAAAATTTAAGCTTCGAAGGAAAAATGAGAGGGTGGTGCCTCTCCCTTCCTTGAATGTGCACCAGTGTGCTAACTAGTTGGCACATGCTGAGGTGGAGCAATGCTCCTGCATCATACTCCACTACTAAGAAAATTCATGAGCTCATTCTCATGAGCTTTCGAGCTTTGTTGAAATCATCTTGGATCCCAAAAATTCTCCTGGAGTTGTCCTCCTACTCCTATGCTTTGTTGCTTCTGCTTTTGCATCTTCCATGTTGCTTGTGTAGGTTCTCCTTTGTCCAGCTTCTCCTTGCTGACAACTTCTTCTGCCAATTTCAACATCATCTCCCTTATCTCCTCTATAACTTCTTCCAGTTTCTCTCTTGGATGGTTCTCCTCATGAATTCTACTCAGCTGCAACTCCTCATGTTGTTCTAAAGGGAGATCATTATGATCTCCCACGTTGCTTTCATCTCCTGTGACATTGACTGGCCACCCTACTGTAGAATCTAATTCTGCAGGCTCCTTTTTAAATCATTGCTCATCTATCTCCTCTGAAATACTAACTCCTGTCAGTTCTTTGGCTGGTTCCATTCCATATCCCTCTAGTTGTTCCTTAGACTAGCGTGTCTCCTTTGGCATGGCTATCTCCTGGCATCCACCTTCTAGTTCTGGATTGTCCAACTAATCCTCTAGCATCTTCAACTCCATCTCCCACTGAGTGAGCAATTCAACTGGTTGCTCCTCCTTTTTTGTTGGGGCAGACTTCAGTATATGCTCCTTATCCTCTATGACAGTCTCAACTTGTTGTCCTTTTGATTCTACCTCTACAAAAAATATGATAGCCTCTCCTCGGCTGCTTGGTAGGAATACCTAGATTCCCCCAATGATCAGAAATCTCTTCTGATATTCCTCCTCTGTGAAGGAAGTATTTAACTTATCATCATCTTCATTCATGCGGATTGCAGTTCCACATGAATCTTCATATGGGTGAGGCCTTTCTCCCACCTTCTTCCCATCTATCAACACCCCTTGCTGACATGAATTCTCAACTGAGCTCATTTCCTCCCCCTTTCCCACCTGGAAATTTGGATGTCTCATCTTCCCTCCTGGCAGTTTATGAGATCAATCGATCCCTTCTCATTTCCAACCTGTAAATCTATGAGACCCATGCAATATCTCTGTCCCTTGTTACTCATATTTTCATCATGTCTCGGCCACTTTTTTAACACATGTTGTTGCCTTCTATCCAACAAAGTTTGAACAGACCACCTTGTTGTCCTTTTCAAAGGCCACTCGTATCTCCAGTGTACCTTCACCTCCTGCTACATATTCAATGCTAGCTTCTCCATCTCTTCTCGAATTTCACTAATCTCCTTGTCCATTTCCGCTTTACTTTTCTGTGGGAAGTCTTTCCTTTGACCGTGCTTATGGCCTTCAGAAACCATATTTCTTCACCTACAGCCCACCTGGCTATTTACCATCTATTGCACACCTTGCAACAGTTCCCACAGAGCATCACACTCTTTCTCCTTGCCTACAAAAATCAATTATGTGGCTCTGATACCACTCTAGTATCAAAGTATCTCCTTTCATCGTCTCTCCTTTGCCTACGATATGCAGAAAAAATCATGGCTCTGATACCACTTTGGCACAACCACCACCCCCCCTCTCTCTCTTCCCAGGGGGGTTGCTCAACCTCCCGATCTAGGATCGTTCAGCCTTCTGAGTTGGATCGACTCTTTGGTTCCTTGTTGCTAGAACCTAATGCAATTTCGCACAGGTCCCTCTTTCTCCAAAGTGCGGATTCTATAAACCTCCACTGCTCTCTTCTTGGATTCTTTGAATAAATTTTGACGGTAGCACTAGTTCTTTATGTTAGGCCCCTTCAATCATATGACCTCGGGTTGTGTATTGGGGTTAAACCCTGAAAATCACTTTAGGATTTGAGCTTCATCCTTTCCTTAATAGCCAAATCCTATGTCCTTGAACTTCAAATCGACGAACACAAATGATGTAAGGATCAACGATTCTCGTCACTCCTTATATCAACGGTTGTGATCTATTTATACTTCGTGCTTCATGAGTCTTTTGCTAGTTCTCCTTTGATTTATTTCAGAGCACCACTTCTCCAAAATGGGTGTATCTCCTCCACGTGTCCCTTCCAAATCCAACGGTCTAGATTCACTCCACCCTTCGTGACTTCGTGAAGTTTTCTCCTTGCCCTTGGAAAATCTTTCGGAGCTCTAACTCTCGGATCTCCTGATCTTTCACCACCTATCCTCTCCTGAAGATGGGTGATTTTTCTTTCCTTCGGGACTTCGGCAAGTCCTTACTCCTTATGCACACTTAGCACTTATCTTCCCAAGACTTGGACTATTCTTGGCCTCTTGCACTCCTTACAGAATTATGTGTGTGACAGTGCTAGTTCTTCTGAGATTTTTCTCAGCTCAAACCTTGAAGGTTCTCGGTTTTTTCATGTCCTTCTAAGGATCTTCTGGTACCCTCCTAAAAAATTGATGCTCTTCCTCCTGAGCTTGTGAGATGAACCCACTTTTTCTTTGGTGCACTCCTTGCACTCAATCAAGCCATCAGGCAGCTTAACTCAACACTTATCCAAGTGATGGCCTAGTGCACTCCTTGCACAGGTCTTCCTTCAAGTTTTCCAAGGAAACTCCTTTGACCCACTCAATGCACACTTGCAGATATTCTCTTCCTCAGAGTTTTCAAAAACTCTGAGATTTTTATCAATTCCTCAATACTCCAGAATATATTGGTTTTGTGTGTGCTCTCACCTACTCAATGACCTCCTGGAAGAGTCTTATAGATTATTTAGCAACTTTGTCCTATGCTTCCTCCTGTGCAGACTTTCCTCCAAGGTATTCAATAACCTTGAAGTTCTCCCTAGAGTCTGTAAATTATTATGGTGTGCCCTCCTAGCATGTTCTCCTTTGACTCAAAAGAGTTCAGACACACACTCCTTGAATCGGCTCATAGAGTTCAACTCTCTATCGCGCACTCCTTGTATTTAGCCTAAAGAACCATAAATAATTCGGCAAACTCACAGATAGAGCATTTTATCCCTATCCCTGCAGATGAGTCCTAACATACACATCTACAACATAAACAAACATAAACATAAATGGCATTCATCAATAACATCCATCACACATGAAATTGCAAATAGTGGAATTTGTTCCTTTCTATTAATGACAGAATGTCAATTACAATGTATGAGTCCGGACTTCCCCCGAGTCTCGACTCTCAACAACCTCTTGGCTTACAATGATTTTTCCTTAATCGTCAACATCTTCTTCAACAACCTCTACTGGGAAACAATACAAAGATTTATATAAGAGGGGCTCGACGAGTTTTCCCTCTAAGCTACACTACTGGTGTCTAATCATCATTTAAAACCCCTGACTAATGAGGTAGATTACAACGAGTGGAAATTTGACCCGAATCGGATCCAGATACCTCTTATCATCAGCCACTTAAGGCGACCTTATCTACAACTTGTGAAAGAGCAAAACTTGGCTCTTCCAACCTAACAACATTAATTGTATTAATTACAATTTAAACTTCAAAGGTAAAATGAGAGGGTGGCGCCTCTCCCTTCATTGAATGCATACCAACGTACTAACCAACTGGCGCATGCTAAGGTGGAGCGATGCTCCTGCATCAGACTGTATTTAAAAGGGGTCACCTATGTGTGAATTGTTGAAGACCGATTAATAGTATAACGTCTAGTTGATTTCTTTGGATAGTGTTTAAATAATGGATGGACACTAATGGTTATAGAATTGTGTGTATTCATGTTAGTTTTAAAAGGATTTAGCATTGGATTTATGTATGATTGTTGCTCAAAAGTTATTGTGGTTTCTTATATCGATCGCAATGTTGTTTGTTATGACTGTGTTAATTAAGCTTGGTTGTCATTGATGTCAACCCTTGAAGAAAGCCCCGTAGCACAAAGGTTTGGGTAATGGACCCA
>JASDQU010105843.1:79605-103746 GCA_032191745.1 Picea mariana
TCCTTGGCTAAAGAGCAATACTATTACTCCTGTGCACAAACCCTGTCATCACAGAGAAAATCGATAAAAACAACTCATGAAAACACTCTTATTTGGGTTTGAAGAACACAACAGAAATAATTTATTTTTAAAAAGCTAAAAATATACTCACAATTATTAGTGCTGTAATGGACTCGCTCATCCATCTGTTCTCCTCCAAAAGATGCCCAATTACAATGCAAGCACAGAGGAGAGTAACAAACAGCGTTATCGCAACCACCGAGGAGTGATCCGATGTACTGGCAAGGCCCATCCTCACCAGAAATGAACGCAGAGGACCCATCTGATCAACCATGGTCGGGTCAATAGAAGCCCCCATGGTTGAACTTGATCCCCGACAATTTTCAGGGGAAACACAAATCTGGATCAACCAAGCTCACGTCAAATAAAATCTAGCCTGCAGAATTCTAGCTGAGACCTACGCATTCCCAACTGTAATAGGAAATTCTCGCTCTGGGTCCATCCAACAGGAGAAAGCAATTCCAATGCCGATTCGCATCGGCCGATTTAAAGCAAAAGGAGCTAGCAATTAGCAGACGTTTTGTTGATCCCGACAAATCTAGAAGAGGAGAAAACTCGCGTAGCTAGGCCCGGCAGCTCCAGCTTGACTATAAATGAATTAAGCACATAACCCAGAAACCGACAGCTAGCGATTCTTGAGCTTATATTCCCTCCGATATACGAAAGCGCAAAGGCGGCGCTGAGAGATCGGTGTCCGGTAGACAAATTCATTTTCCGAAGTTAAAAGATATCCTTAAGCATTTGATGTGAGGTTGTTATTCCTGCCATGTGACTCACATAGATCATCGACGACCGAAATTTCAGGGATGTGCAAAATTATTACAAAGTATTATAATTTAATTAATAATAATAATAATTAATAACGTGCAATTTTTTAACGGAACCACTAACAACCATGTTGTTACACATGGCTTATATAATAATAACAGATCAGGACCTTGTATCTTCCCTTCGAAAAGTTCCAACAAAACATTAATTTTATTACCTTGTATCTTCTCTTTGAAAAGTTCCAACAAAACAATAATTTTATTATTTAATTTTATATGTTTAGAAACATCAAATTTGATCTTGGGATTTTGGAAATAAAGCATGTGAAAAATTTATTACCTTGTATATTGTCTTTGAAAAGTTCCAAAGAAATATTAATTTTATTATTCAATTTTAGATGTTTAGAAACATCAAATTTGATATTGGGATTTTGGAAATAAAGCATGTGAAAATTTTATTACTTTGTATCTTCTCTTTGAAAAGTTACAAAGAAATATTAATTTTTTAAAGAAATATTAATTTTGTTATTTATTTTTAGATGTTTAGAAACATTAAATTTGATCTTGGGATTTTGGAAATAAAGCATGTGAAAAAAGAGATTATATTGAAAGAGATAGGCACCTCACTTATATTAAGGTCGGCATAAGATATAAGCACTTAAAATTGGTATAAGAGATAAAGTATTTTATATATATTAAGTTTTAATTTAAAATATATAAATATATAATTTAGTTTTGTATAATTTGTTTTAGTTCAGGTGATTAGAGGAACTATTATTATTTTTTTCACATGATTCAATTTTTGAAATAACATATTAAACTTATAACTAATATATTGTTATAATAATTTTTATTCTTCTTAAAATCGATTTTAAGGTATATCCTAAATATCACCCTTTAAATGAAAAGAAGTATTCTAAGGAAGTCTTCCATAAATAATGATATAAACATATTTGTAAAATATTTTATCTTTTATAAATTAAAGTTAAAAAAAAAATTATAAAGGAAAAATATAAAAATCTAATTTTTACAAGCTTAATGTTATGGTAATTATTTTAAAATTAAAACAACTAAATTTTAAAATAATTAATAATATGATATTATTATTATTATAATTATATATATATATATATATATATATATATATATATATATATATATGTATTATGAGTTTTAAGTTTTAGTGGTTGAGTGTTGTGAATTACAAAACTTTATTGGGTTAGTCTAGTCCTCAGGTTGTGGATGGTTTTCCCTAATAATATGACTATGTTTAATTATATAAGTTTATTTTTTGTTATCAAATTCTAATTATATGTAAAGTCAAAGTTTGGGAAACCCGAAAAAGAGGGCTCTAAGCCTTTACAATAATATGCTCAGTTAGAGCTCAACATGTCACTTGAAAGAACTAAACTTGGGTGGGAAACAATGATTCTTCCCATCAACATGAACTAAACTCAATAAGCAATAATTAACATATAATTTAACAAAACAATAACTACGTATTTACATGTCACTTGTAAAAAATGAACCTCACTAGAGAAAATAACAATTATTCCTTCCAACGATCCCAACTAAACTATCATTTTTTTATTAGTGCGGTCATTTCAGTAAGGAAGTCGGGTGGACTTCTGATGGCATGGAATCCTATTGTATTTGAGTTGCAATCTTTTCTAAGTGTTGGTGCAATATTGTTGACAGGTTTACACATTCCTGATAAAAGTAGGATATGCTTTTTAAATGCGTATGGACCGTGCACCGGGTGAAGACAGTTCTGGGAATAGGTGGATGCTAAGGGTTTATTAGATCATGATGCCCTTATTCTTGTGGGGGATCTAAATTTCTCAACTAGTTCGGATGAAGTGTGGGGAGCGGGGGCTTTAACCGACCCATTGGCGGTTTTTTTCAAAAATATTTTTGCAAACAAACCTTTGGTGGATGTTCAGCCAACGAAGTTAGTGCCAACATGGCGTAATGGCAGAAGCGGGGTTCATGGGATACAAAAGAGATTGGATAGGGTATATGCATCAGGAGCTCTATTGGATGACTCAGCTAGGTACAGATCGTGGGTAGAACTTCCTTACATTTCGGATCATGCTCCTGTGATCTTCCAATTGGACCATGGAATCAAGTCTGTAGCTTTTCCTTTTAAATTCAATCCTGCATGCATGATTGATGAGTCTTTTGGGGATTTAGTTCGGTTTGAATGGTGCGCACAACAGGATTCTGGAGAGGTTGGAGCTCAAAGAAGACTCACAATGAAGCTAATCAAACTAAAGGCTAGGGTTAAGATTTGGTTAGCAGAAAAGAAACAAAAAGAACACAGTTCCTATGAATTTTTAGAAGATGAGATCGCGCTTCTTACAAAGCAAAGTTTGGGAAGTGGTTATAATATTGACTTGGGCTCCCGACTGAAACTACTTGAAATTGAACGGAACAAATTGTTGTTGGCCGAGGAGGAATGTTGGCGCCTAAAGAGCAGAGCAATGTGGATCCAGTGTGGGGATAAAAATACAAAGTATTTTCATCATTGTGCTAGTTATAGACGCAATAAAAAACATTTGTGGGAAATTAAAGATGAGCAGGAACAGATACATCATGGGCAGGAGGCTATTAAGACTGAAGCAAATAGATTCTTCAGATCCTTCTATCAAGAATTGTCCCATAACATGATCGTGGACCAGGTTGCATCCGTGAGATTGTATCCTAGATTGGTTTCGGAGGAGGACGTATTCATTCTTGAAAAACCTGTCACCAAGGAGGAAGTTTTAGAGGTACTAAAAGGATTCACCAAAGATAAAATTATGGGCCTTGACAGGTGGACTGTTGATTTTTTCTTACATTATTGTGACTTGGTTGCAAAGGATCTGATGGAAGATGTTGAATAATCACGTCTTACTGGTGAGGTAAATAGGACATTGAACTCGATCTTTATTGCTCTTATTCCGAAGGTTAATGGCCCTGCCAGATTTGGAGACTTTCGGTTGATTGCCTTATGCAACCTCTGCTACAAGAGCATTTCAAAAATTATTGCTAATAGAATTAGACTGATTCTGTCGCGCACTTTATCAGAGGAACAATTCGGCTTCTTGAAAGGAAGACAAATTATTGATGCCATTGGTACGGCTCAAGAGTGTCTTCACAGCATCAAAGAAAAAAAGCTTCAAGCCTTAATCCTTAAGATAGACTTAAAGAAAGCATATGACTGCATAAGTTGGGATTATCTCAGGTTGGTCTTACTTCAATGAGGTTTCGAGCTGCCAACGACAAAGTGGATTATGGGTTGCATAACTTCAACAACTTTTGCGATATTAATCAATGGCGAGCCTACAGATTTCTTTCATAATGGCAGAGGGCTCAGACAGGGATGCGCACTGTCGCCTTTGCTTTTTATCCTAATAATGGAAGGTTTGAGTTTGGCTTTAAAAAGAAGCCAAGAAGAGGGATTACTGACAGGCATCAAGGTTTCTAGGTTAATCAAGATTCTTCATCTATTGTTTGTAGATGATATCCTTATAATGATTAAAGATTCTATCGCAGAATGGAAGGAGATTAGCAGGGTTTTGATTTCATTTTGTAGTGCATCTGGTCTTCAAATAAATGCTCAAAAAACTACTTTCCTTCAGTATGGTGTGCAGCAACAAGTTCTGGATTCTTTAAAAACTACCTTTACAATTTTCTTGATCTATCCGATGGTTTTAGATATCTTGGGTACTTTTTAAAGATTGGCAGGTACAAAACTTAAGATTGGCAATGGCTTATAGGAAAATATGAAAAGAGCATTAGCCATTGGTGTAATCGTTGGCTTTCCATAAGGGACCGCTTAGTTTTGATTAAGGTTGTTCTTGAAAGTCATCCAACTGGTTGGCACTGGCAAATCTGCCATCTTCGATTCTCCAAAGGATTCGTCAACTTGTCTTTAGTTTCCTCTGGTCGGGTTGTAGAAAAAAGAAGAGTTATCACCTTTGTAATTGGCAACTTATTGCTTGACCAAAGCATCACAAGGGATGGGGTTTGAGGAACCTACTCTGTTTCAGTAGAGCAATGGCGGCAAATACACTCTGGAGGGCTCTAATGCAGGAAGGATTATGGCATCGTGTTTTAAAAGATAAATATATTCCTTATGTTTCAGTTGCGCGTTGGCTCTGCACAGTTAATGTATTAAGGGAAAAAGGTTCATAGACCTGGAATTATCTACTAAAATCATTACACATTATCCTGCACTGGATAGCGTGGAGACTGGGGAAGGGAGAATCTATTCTGTTGGCAAAGATCGCATTCTGGTTATGGGGATTCAGCCTTTATGTCTGATGAGTTGATCTCTACTATACACCGGAGAGGTGTGTACTGTTTATATCAGGCCCACTGTGAGCCACACACGGGGATGATTTGCTCAAACTGGTATACAGGTGAAGAACTAGATTTAGAATGGCATCTTTGCTTAGAATGGCAAACATTCTGATGCGCACTTATAAATATTGGGGTTCTTCTGTAAGAGAAACTGAATGCATTAAAATGGACGGGCGGTGATTCGTCGGTTCATTTAACTGTTAAGAATGTTTATTTGGCAATGGAAAAAAAGAAATGGAATTATATGAGTGGAGGATGGAGGAAGGCTATGTGGTCCTAGAACCACCCTCTTAAAATAAAGCTCTTTATCTGGTTGGTGGCGGAGAATAAAATTCTCACATGGGAAATTCTTCAACATAGAGGACTTATAGACCCGAGTTTTTGTATTTTATGCAACAAGAATATGGAAACAACTCAGCACCTGTTTGTTGAGTGCTCCTTTTCAATGGCAGTTTGGTAAAAGGTTAAAAACTCCATAAATTACTCGGGTTTCTGGTCAGGTAGCACATTAGTGGACTGTTTCAAACTTTGGAAAGCACAGAACTTATTATATCCAACCTTGYCGGCTCTAATATGTTGGTTTATTTGAAGGGAAAGGAACAATGCGATTTTCGAAGATGGCATTCCCTCTATTCATAAGGTGGCTCACCGATCACTATTTGCCATGAGGGATCACAACATAAAACTGAAAGTTGTTGCTCGRAGGACGGGGCTTACACATCCAGCTGTGGGTGGCACAGTAGGTTGGTTCGATGGGGTAGCATCAACATCGGGACAAAATAGTAGAGCTGGTGGAGTTATAAGGATCAGTGAGCAGCGTTGTTTTAAATAATTATTCAACTGTGGTCCGGGCACTAATACCAGGGCAGAACTATTGGGTGCATGGGCCCTTCTCACCCTGGCTTCTCATCTTTCTATTCAGGAGCTTCATGTTCAAGGAGACTCCAAGATTATCATTGATTAGTTGCGGGACAAGGGTCGTCTTCAGGTGGTCTCCTTGGAATGTTGGAAGGATAGACTCACTATTTTAATCAAACTCTTTCATAAAATATCCTTCGCGCATGTGTGCAGAGAAGATAATAAAGTTGCGGACAATTTATCAAAACAGGAACTCCTCAAGGAACCGGAGAAGATTATTTATTTTCAATGTGAAGAGGATCATCAGGGTCCTCATATGTTTCTAGACCTTTACTAGGTTTTCCGTCATAGATCTCATGATTGTCCAACTTATTTGTTTTGGGATGGATAATGCGCATATCTGATTATCTGTTATATTTTTGGTATGGACTAGACTAGTGACTATATCTAGATATATTCTTAGTGGATGTCTGCTAGTGTATTTTGGAGCGAAAATATAGCTCTTGTACTTGGGGATCTATATCTATGTTTTATCTTGTGGTGGGAAGGGTTATCACTGGATGTTTTCTGACATCAGTGTATTTGATTATCATGTTATATGAACAGTTTATATATACATATATATTATTTTTTCCTTGGAAAAAAAGCGTAATTTTATTACTTTTAGGAACAAAATTGCATTCTGTATATACACCTAAAAAGTGGTGCATTTTGTTATATTGTAGTCTTATAGTTGTATGCTATTTCCTTTGGTTCAAAACTGCTTCTGTAGATGGTGTTGTTGCATATTCTTCTATATTGCATATTGTATGCCTGAAATATATATGATTATTTTCGCTTTTCGAAGAAGCTCTTGCTCTTCAATGTGTTGTTCAAAGTGTTGTTCAAAAACTGGAAGTTTGTTCCAAAATTGGGTTGTGCCAATATTCTTTAGTCTGTTCATTGTGGTGCTCAACTATTTTCCATTGGCCCACACCCAAGTCGATCCCTTCTTTCGACCTTTTGTCTGCTTCTTTATTCTTTTCCCTGTAGACATGTTGGCAATCAATGAAGTCAAAATTTATCTGCAAACGTTTTATATCTTCCACCAATCTAGCAAGTCTTATGTTTAAACATCTCTATGTGCCTTTTATCCAATTTATAACATTTAATGAATCCCCATAGACTTTAAGTCTTCTGCAACCTTTTTCTAAGGCAAAACCAATGAGTAGTTTGTAACTCATTAGTTCTGCGAAATTATTGGTTCCTGTTCCAAGGCCTAAAGTCAGGACAAAAAAGTGTGTGGATGAAAGGTGGAGAAGTCCTCCCCCTCCACAGTGTGTTTTTTTTGTGATCCAGGTGAATATTGGTGGCCACCCACCTTTTCCGACTGGCTCAAAACAGTTTTCTGGCAATTTGGGCAATTTACTATTTTTAGCAGTTTTTAACTTTCGGGGCCATTTTGAGGGCCCAAATGAAAGTTTTTCGAGATCGATGTTTTCAATGATAGCCAAAAGCATGAATGAGACCCCAAAATGAATCTCCTCGATAATACCTTTCCAACGAGCTATCACACGCCTAAAACGGAGATCGTATGCAAAAGTTACGACCCCGGGAAGTTGATGTACTCACTTACCCAAACGGGGCCCACATGACTTTTGGCGCTTCATCTCCTAGGGTTAGGTTTTTGGATGTCTAGGGTTTTTGGCATTCCTGCTTATTGTAAAAAGGCCTTCAGAGCCTCATTGTAACCATCTTCTTGCGAATGCGAGTAGCCGTCACATCTCTTCTTAGAGATAAGCTGCCACCATTCTAGCGAGTCTTTCACTCTGTATTTTTACAGTCTTTGTACATTTCTTTCATTAATAGAAATCATGTATTACTGTATATCTGTGTTTATGGTTGGATCTCTGATACATTTATGTTTGTTCAGAATATGTTGGAAGAACCACAGTTTTGTTGACAGCTTGTCGTCGACGTTTCGGATCCATAACAGGATCCATCATCAGGACAAAAAAGTCTGAGAAAAAATGTAAGAGAAGAGCCTTTATTAAATAATGATGAGGCGAGTGAAAAAACTACCGTTGGTTGAGTGAAACCCTCGTTTTTAGGAGAAATTTTCTCAAGAGATGATAAATAGTGATTTAATTAAGTTTTTTAGAAAAAATATATATTAATTTTATGATATAAACCCTAGTTTTGAGGACGTTCAAATCATCTTAAGTTAATTTATTAAGTAATGTTAGGTTTGTCAATATAAAGGTTATGTTAATTATAGGTTAATAATATTAATCTAATTAAAGGCTAATTTTATGTTCATATTATTAATATTAAATTATTTTATGTTCAAAAAAGAGGGGCTAAATTTAACCATATGGTATTAATCATATTAATATTAATATTAAAATATGTTAATTATGGGTTAAAATAAGGTTAATAAGGTAAATATATTATTAATGCTTTTATGTTCAAAAAAAGCTAAATTTAGGGTTGACTCTATGGTAAACCATATTAATATAGGTTAATTAAAGGTCAAAATAAGGTTAACAAAAAAGGGGTGGCATTAATACTATTATTAACCTAGAATATTATATGCAGGAATTGCGTTGGTCTTAGAATTAGTTTAAAAGTAAAAAGGGGGATAATAATGTTATTAAAGTAAGTCACAGGGGTTATAAGGTTAAAAAAAAGAGGGGTGGCATTAATACTATTAATAATACTAATCTTCTTGTTAACTATAGGTTTTATTATACGTAGGAGTCACTTAGGCTGGTATTAGAATTAGTTAAGTTTTTCATTGGTATTAAGTTGGTTAAGGTTATGTTAGTATAATAGTAAAAGGTAATAATAATAGTGTTATTAAAGTAAGTCAGAGGGATTACTAGGATGAAGGTCGGTTTAGAAGATAGGGTTAAGCCAAGAAAAGGTTGTAAGTACTAGAGTTAAGAGTGTAAGATTAATAATGTTTTCTTTTCCGAATGAGTGGGATCCAACTTTCACTAATCTCTAGGCCATTGTCCCTATTAAGGTTATCGGGATTTTTGATGATTTCGATAGCCTCTCTAATTTGTCTTTTAAGGAGATGGTCTTCTTTAGCTAAGATTCTGGTGTCTTCTAGGCGTATGTGATGCTTAGTTTTGAGAGAGTGTTCTGCTAGTGCTGAGGTGCGAGCTCGTTCATTCTTGATGTCAGCACTATGCTCTTTAATCCTCGTGTTGAAAGAGCGGCCTATTTCTCCAATGTAGCATTTGCCACACGAGCAATCTATTCTGTACACTCTATTGGAGAAACAGACCGCTCTTTCAACCTTGATTCAGAATCTGATTCTAAAAATAATGGTAAAGGACAGATCATTGACACAGACCCCACTGTTATTGTCGCGACCACAACAATTCAACCAGAAGAACCAACAGATCCTGAAGAGGGGGAGCACCTTTTTCATTCACAGATGTGGGTGAAGGGGACCCTGCTGCATTTTATTGTTGATAGCGGAAGCCAGAAGAACCTCATCTCAGCAGAGGTCATCAAACATTGGGATTGTCGACAACACCACACCCACAGCCATACAACATCGGGTGGCTTCACCAAGGATGAGATCTTCGTGTCAGCCAACAATGTCGATTGTCATACGACATCCAACCCTTCAAGGATGAGGTATTATGTGATGTTGCCCTACTGGATGTCTGTGATGTTCTCTTGGGTCACCATATATGTGGAAGCGCCATGTTGTTTATGAGTCTTGACCCCGTAGTGTCATTGTTTGTCTGGGGGGTCGTCTCTATAGAATACCAGAGGTAGTTCCAACTATTGTTCCACCTAAAAAGTGTCGCAAGGTAGTATCTCATACTGCAAAATTTACCTTCTTCACAATCTGTTCAAAAGGAGAACAGAAGGACACTGCAACCACTACAACCTCACCCCAAGCACCTTTTATCAAACAGAAGCAAGTCAACAAGGTTGCAGCAAAGCACAAAGATTCCTTCTGCACATTGTGCTCTCATATAGCCTGACTTGTTGAACGGCCTCAGCCTCAATAGGTTCGTGACAAACTTCCACAAACTGAGTAGCCCGACGTCTCCAGCAAGGCAAGCAACTCACCATGATGCAGATTCAGCAAACGCTTTTCCCTCTCCCCCAGGAGCTCAACGCAATGGAGACCATTACTTCCTAAGGAGGGAGGATTGATCCAGGTGGATATCGGTGGCCACCCACCTTTTTCGACTGGCTCAAAACAGTTTTCTGACAATTTTGGCATTTTACTATTTTTAGCAGTTTTTAACTTCTGGGGCCATTTTGAGGGCCCAAATGAAGGTTTTTCGATATATATGTTGTCAATGTTATCCAAAGGCATTATTGAGCCCCAAAAATCAATCTCCTCGACAATACCTTTCCAACGAGCTATCACACGCATAAAACGAAGATCGTATGCAAAAGTTACGACCTTGGGAAGTTGATGTACTCACTTACCCAAACCGGGCCCACATGACTTTTGGCGCTTCATCTCCTAAGGTTAAGTTTTTGGACGTCTAGGGTTTTGGTCATTCCTGCTTATTGTAAAAAGGCCTTCAGAGCCTCATTGTAACCATCTTCTTGCGAATGCGAGTAGCCGTCACATCTCTTCTCAGAGATAAGCTGCCACCATTCTAGCGAGTCTTTCACTTCGTATTTTTACAGTCTTTGTACATTTCTTTCATTAATAGAAATCATGTATTACTGTATATATGTGTTTATGGTTGCATCTCTGATACATTTATGTTATCTTATTGAATATCTGCGATATCTCTGTGCATTTCTTTATTATATCTCCGCTCGCATTTCGTGTCGAAAATAATCCGGATCAGTGGTATCAGAGCAAGCTATTCTTGATCATTTTTTCAGTGCATGTCCCCGACGAGGTCTGAGTATAGCAAGTTGGGTCTTAAGCTTGTCTCTCTTGAAGATAATCGCTCTCGCACACCTAAGAAACCCTCAATGGCAGAAGAAAAGAAAAACGACGGAGCAGACGATCCTATCAATCTGTTGCTTGAGCAAGCTCTCACACGACAGAGGGACGAAATGATGGAGAATTTTTCCCACATCCTTCAATGCATGCCGATAGCAACAGGCGCATATTCATCAAGCGACCACTTTGGAAGCACCTCGCCTTTCAAGGTACAAGTTAATTTTGTTATTCCTGTATTTGAAGGACAGATAGATGCATAGCCCTAGAAAAATGGTTAACTCTGCTAGAAGGTTATTTCTCCGTTCACAATTTTTTCGACAAAAAAAAGATCACCTTCGCACTCCTTAAAGCTCTCCCCCGTGTCAAACATTGGTGGGAAACTTACTGGGAGCAAAGTTCCACAGAGGAGTCTGGAATATATGGGGCCGAGCCCATTTGGGATTTTTTTGTGGATGTGGTAAAGTAACAGTATTGTCCTGTTGGCAACAATGAGGACCAATACATGAGATGGACCACACTGTGGCAAGAGAGGGGCCAAGTAGTTTCGGAGTTCACCAATACCTTCCATACCTTGCGCACCAAGCTGGGTATCAAAAACTCCGAACGACATTTGGTTCTGAAATACTGTGGGGTTGTACACAGATACATCCAAACTGAAATGGATTTTCTGGATATCTCTTCACTCAACGCTGCTTATCGATATGTCGTTAAAATCGAGCAGAAATTTAAGCACCAGAACAAACGGGAGTTCGGGTCTACAAATCCGCAACAACCAAAGTATGACAAAGACAGCCCTAATAAATAGTCTCCCAAAAACCAGTCCAAGACACAGGAAAAGAAGGGTCACGGGAAGACAAAGAAGGACACTGGAAAATGGTGCGAGTTCCACAAAATCCCCTGGCACAACACCGATGAATGTCGTTCGAAATAGTCATTGGTGGCCGAGATCAAAGACAAAGAGCTGAACCCTGATTCAGAATCTGATTCTGAAAATAATGGTAAAGGAAAGATCATTGACGCGGACCCCATTGCTATTGTCGTGACTGTAGCAATTCAACCAGAAGAACCAACAGATCCTGAAGAGGGGGAGTGCCTTTTTCATTCACAGATGTGGGTGAAGGGGACCCCGCTGCATTTTATTGTTGATAGCGGAAGCCAAAAGAACCTCATCTCAATAGAGGTCGTCAAACATTTGGGATTGTCGACAACACCACACCCGCAACCATACAACATTGGGTGGCTTCGCCAAGGACGAGATTTTCGTGTCAACCAACAATGTCGATTATCATATGACATCCAACCCTTCAAGGATTAGGTATTATGTGATGTTGCCCCATTGGATGTCTGTGATGTTCTCTTGGGCCAACCATATATGTGGAAGTGCCATGATGTTTATGAGTCTTGACCCCACAGTGTCATTGTTTCTCTGGGGGGTCATCTCTACAGAATATCAGAGGTAGTTCCAACTACTATTCCACCTAAAAAGTGTCACAAGGTAGTATCTCATACTGCAAAATTTACCTTCTTCACAATATGTTCAAAAGGAGAACAGAAGGACACTACAACCACTACAGCCTCGCCCCAAGCACCTTCTATCAAACAGAAGAAAGTCGACAAGGTTGCAGCAAAGTGCAAAGATTCCTTTTGCACATTGTCCTCTCATATAGCCCAACTTGTTGAACGGCCTCAGCCTCAACAAGTTCGTGACAAACTTCCACAAACTGAGTAGCGCGACGTCTCCAGCAAGGCAAGCAGCTCACCAGGATGCAGATTCAGCAAACGCTTTTCCCTCTCCTCTGAGAACTCAATGCAATGGATACCATTGCTTCCTAAGGAGGGAGGATTGATCCAGGTGGATATCAGTGGCCACCCACCTTTTTCGACTGGCTCAAAATAGTTTTCTGGCAATTTTGGCAATTTACTATTTTTAGCAGTTTTTAACTTCTGAGGCCATTTTGAGGGCCCAAATGAAGGTTTTTCGAGATCAATGTTGTCAATGATAGTTGAAGGCATGATTGATCCCCCAAAATGAATCTCCTTGACAATACCTTTCCAACGAGCTATCACATGCCTAAAATGGAGATCGTATGCAAAAGTTACGACCCCGGGAAGTTGATGTACTCACTTACCCAAACGGGGCCCACATGACTTTTGGCACTTCATCTCCTAGAGGTAGGTTTTTGGATGTCTAGGGTTTTTGGCATTCCTGTTTATTGTAAAAAGGCATTCAGAGCCTCATTGTAACCGTCTTCTTGCGAATGTGAGTAGCCATCACATCTCTTCTCAGAGATAAGCTGCCACCATTCTAGCGAGTCTTTCACTCTTTATTTTTACAGTCTCTGTACATTTCTTTCATTAATAGAAATCGTGTATTACTGTACATCTGTGTTTATGGTTGCATCTCTGATACATTTATGTTATCTTATTGAATATCTGCGATATCTCTGTGCATTTCTTTATTATATCTCCACTCGCATTTCGTGCCGAAAATAATCCAGATCATTGTGAGGCTCCATCAAAAAAATCCCAGGGGGAAGTCCTATCGCGTACTAACTCTTGTGTTCATCTGGAGGATGTGCATGGAAGAGATGGAGAGGAGGGGGGTAGGTGGGCAACACTGTTTGCTTCCGAGAACTCTGGTGGAAGAGTTACACCTTTAAAGATGATGGAGTTTTGTGCCAGCCAAACTCACCAAATGACCAAGAGTGGGAGTACTTTTAGATGTTTGTAAGACATGTCATTCCACCACAGAAGCCAGGAATGTTCCAAGTTCCTTCCCTCCCACAAGCACTATAAGTTAAGCAACTTCGATATCTCCAGCCATACTTTGAGGATGTAACTGCAGTTTAGAAAAAGATGGGTAGAGGTCTCTTCTTATGTTTTGTAGAGAGAACACCATCCGGGGCCAACGAAATTCTGTTTCTGAAGGTTTTCCCAAGTTGAGACCTTGTTTCGGAGAACATTCCACATAAAAAGCCTTGCTTTTGTTGGGATTTTGACTTTCCATAGTTTGTTCCACCACCAAACAGTCTCCTGTGTATCTGGTTGGCATTTTAAGTAACCCAGCTTTGGTGTGTAGGATCCAGATGGTGCAAAATCCCAAATAAGTTCTTCCTCAGTGTTTGATAGATGAATTTGAGCAGCCTTTAGACCTTGGATAAAGTTTTTCAGTTCTCGTGAATTTTCTTCATTGAGTCCCAAACTGAAAGGGTCCTTCCATCCTTAAGCCCAAAGAGTGGTGTGATTAGTGTCTGCCAGGGAACTTAGGAAGTAAAAGTCCCTGGAGTGTAAAGACTAGATTAACTGTTTGGTAAGTAAATGGTTCCCATCACTGCCTGACCAAGGGTCCAAGCCTATCCTGAGTCTATTTCCATTTCCAATATTCCAGGCTAAACCATTTTCTATAAGAGGAAAGGCTTTTATGATAGCTTTCCAGATCACCGAAGCTCCTTTCATTGTTTTTGGTTGGCACCTTATCCAGGTCTCAATTGAAACTGGTGCAATGTACTTCTGTTGGATAACTTTAGTCCAAAGACTAGTGGTATTTAGAAGATGCCACCCACCTTTTGCTGCCAGTGCTTTGGAGAAGTGGACGATGTTTTTCAGTGCCCAACCCCCCAAGGCATTTGGTGTGGCAATTTTTCCCCAGCAAACCCAAGGAATTACATGTGAATCTGATTTGCCACTCTAGAGGAATTTGGAGGAGATTTTTCTAGCAGCATTCATAATTCCTTTAGGGATCCAAGAGAGAGACATCCAATAAACAGGTATGGCTTCCAGAACCGATTTGACTAATACCAATCTGCCTGCTCGTGGTAGCCACCGATGACTCCAAGAATTTATTCTTTTGTCCAGTTTTTGCAAGAGCCACTTCCAATCTTCTTTTCTGGAGTCATTGGGTTTTAGATTAAAATCCAAGTATTTTAAACCATCTGTTAAAACTCATTTTTCGAGAGGAAAGTAGTTAAAAAGAGCTGAATCTTCTTCATCAGTAAGCATAAAGGTAGTGAGTGACAATTTTTGATCATTTATTAGCATCCCTGTAGCTTTTGAAAAGAGTGTAAGAATGTCCCTTAGAGTCTCAACTTCCCTTCTTGTCCCTCCACTGAAAAGTAAGACATCATCCACGAAGAGGAGATGTGTGAGGGACAGAGTCTGTGAGATTTTGATCCCCAAGAGTTCTCCTGAAATTTTGCTTTGTGTGAGTGCTTTGCTGAGTCCTTCTGCTACCAGGAGAAAGAGGAGTGGTGACAAGGGGCAACCCTGTCTGAGTCCTCTTTCAGGAGTAAAAAAGGGGGAGGTTGAGCCATTTATTAGAACTGCAAAGGATGCTGAAGTAAGACAACTCATAATCCAAGTAATGAAAGGTACTTCAAAGCCTAAATGAGTCAACAATAACCGAATGTACAGCCAGCTCACTCTGTCATAGGTTTTGAGAGATCTATTTTTAACACTGCCCCTTTTAATTTCATGACCTTCATACTGTGTAAACCTTCTTGAGCTATACCTATAGCTTCATGAATCTGTCTCCCTTCTAGAAACCAAATTGTTGTTCCGAGATATTTTTTGAAAGATTTTTTTTCAACCTTCGATCAATGATTTTGGAGACGATTTTGTAGGCACAGTTACAAAGTGAGATTGGTTTGAATTCATCTAGAGTTTCTGGTTTATCCTTTTTTGGGATGAGATCTATGAAAGTGGCATTTAGATTCTAAGGGATTCGGCCTGAAATCATTGTATCCTCCACCATTTTCAGCAGATTTGTTCCTAAAATTTCATAGCATCCCAAGAAGAATTCTATAGTCCATCCGTCTAGTCTTGGGCTTTTATCCTTTTGAAAGCTATGCAGTACTTCTTGGAGTTCTTTTTCTGTAATTTCACTCATCAAAAGTCGGTTATCTTATTCTTATACAAATCTAGGGAAGTATTGGGCCACTTTGACTACTTCCTCTATTGTAGCTTGGTTATCTTCTTTAAAGAGATTTTTGAAATAGTTCTTCCCTAGGAGTGACATCCCTTTAAAAGAGGATTCCATATTTCCATCATAGTCCTTAAAATGCCAAATGGTATTGACATTTTTCCTTCCTTTTGCATAGGCTTGAAAGGACTTTGTATTTTCGTCCCCACTTTCCAACCAGATAGCTCTGCTTTTTAGCCTCCAAGTTTCTTCTATTTCTTTTAGCAGCTTTATCCTCTTTTTTTCCAGATGTAGTAACCTGATTTTTGACTTTGTTGTGCTCAATAGGTCCCCTTCATCATCAGAGAGATTTTTTAGTTCGATTTCGATTTCTTTTAATTCCTTATCTTCTTGTTTTCTTTTTTGGATAGCCTAAGGTTTTACAACATCTTTGATTCTTCTTAAGTTTTCAGTAAACTGAAAAGATGTTGATTGAGGGATGTCTTGTCGGAAGGGACTCCAATGTTCCTTGATTAACTTTAAGAAGGAATCATCTTCTAGCCACGTTCTGTTGAACTTGAAAGGGCTCGCTGGTTTTTCTGAATCTTGTCTGAGCTCTAGAAAGATAGGATGATGATCTGATAGACCTCCAAAACTGATCCACTGTTTGAAGGTCAGGGAGTTGATTAGAAGAGTATTAGAAATCAAGAAACGATCAAGTCTTTTTGCCACTCCATATGTTTCGACTCTATTCTTCTTCCAAGTCGGCTTGAGGGAGAGTGGAGCTAGGTCTGAAAGAGAAGCTTCCGCAAATTTGTTGAAAAAAAAGTCCGCCAAAGGGTCGGGTCTCGCACTGTCCCCCCAAACTTCTGAGGGGCCTAGGGAGAGATTTAGACCCCCCCCAAAAAAAAAAAATTAGTAAATCCTTAAAGAAGGACTTTTTCAAGAGTGTATCCCAGAAAGGTTTCCTGTTCAGATAAGGTCCGTAAATGTTAAGTAAATGGACTGTCTCATTTAGTTCAGGGAGGTGAAAAGTAATTCCAAGACCAGAGTCAGTCCAGACCCCAAGTGTTGAGGACTTGAACTTTTTGAGAGTTCCATCCAGTGGCCAAACCTCCAGATCTGCCTACAGCATCCACCATCGTGAAGCTCCACCCAGGAAGTAAGCGCTCCTGGCCAACTTTAACCTCCTCCCCAGTTCCCATAGTCTCTTGTAATAGCAGAAAATCTGGGTGTTTTGAAGAGATCGCCCTTTTTAGGGCAGATTTTTAATGGGCTCCTGCCAAACCCCTGCAATTGAAGGACATGATCTTCATAGAGACACCTTGCCCCTGGGCTTCGTTGCTCTAAGTGCCCGTTCAATATATTGTTGTGTTCCGACCAAAAGATCCAATTTCGCCTTTGTTTGTTCTTTGGATAGGAAGGATTTTCTCCCTCGTCCTCCCCTGTCGGTGGAGGTAATCTCCTCTATTCCCAATCCACCTACGACTTTGGTTTGGGATCTTAAGAGATATTGGGTGGAGGAGGATTCCCCCGACTGTGTAGAGGAGGAAGAGTTTTCTTCAAGGATGCAGAGTCTCTTAGGGAGAGGTGGGGCTTCCAAATGGGGAGGTTCAAAGGAGTTGTCATGTCTGGCCAAGGGAGAGGTAAAGGAAACAATATTGAGTGATAAGTTTTTCAGGGCCTCCGTCCAATCCTTACCCTCTAAAGACAGATTATTAATTAAAACAGTAATAGGGGGAAGGGGGAAAGGAGTAATACCCGAGGTCCTAGGAGCCGACAGGTCTGGGGCGGCTGTAGTAGCGCTTGTAATCTCCAAGTGTCCATCAGTCACCTTGTCGAGGGTTGGCGAGTGATCCAGTTGGATCCTTTCAGCTGTGACCTCTGTAGAAGGACCTAGTTCCGGCGAGGCTAGTGTAGATGATTCTGAAACAGTTTCTTGTCGTCTGCTACGTTCTGGTAAGGAGGGAATTGACTTTGCTCTGTAGTAAGAACCCCCTTTTGTTCTTAAGGGTAGATGACATGAATCCACTAGATGCCCATACTTGTGACAACGACGACACCGGAAAGGGACATTCTCATAGCCCAATATTTGAGTGTGTGTATATCCTTCCCATGTTAGGTCGATCTCTTCTCCTAACCCTTCCTTGGCATTTAGATTGACCATAATCCTCACAATTTTCCTTTGTTTAGTTTTTTCGAAAGAAAGGTCAGCTTCCAGAAACTCCCCCAAAAAATTTCCAATAACTTTGAAATAGTCCAACACCCAGAACTGGAGAGGAAGGGCTGGCAAACGGACCCAAACTGGAATTTTGTCCATTCTTTCCCTTGTGGCATCAAAAAGAGGACTCCACGGTTTCAACAAAAGAGGGGAGGAATTTATACTCCAATTTCTTCCCAACACCCAATTAGTATCCTTCGGCCGATTGAATTTGAAAGCAAACCAATTTCGGCTTAATTCAATTACTTCCAGAGAATAACCCAGGTCTTCTTTCCAGGCCAACTCTGCCCAGAAAACTATGGTTTTGTGGGCAAAAAATCCGCCGCTAGCTCTCCCAACTAGTGTCTAATTCGTCATTTGCACCACATTTTTCATGCCGACTTCTCTCCCTAGTAGCAGATTGCCCACTTTCCCTTTGGAGGAAAGTCCTTTCCTTTTCCTTTTATGTCGACCTTTGTAAAAACCCATGTCGTCCCACGGAACCTCTAAGAAATGCTCTGAAGAAAAAGACCTCTTGTTTAGTGTAAACCCTCATTACTCTTCGACGTCTAAGTGGGCCGAGATAAAGCCCTGTGGAGGGGTAAAGTCCAGACCCTTTCAGCTTGTATCCAAGACGGTGTTTTCGTCAGTCTGAGGTCCTTTCTCCCCCAACCCATGGCTTCTCCTTGAGTTAGCCAATCCAGGGCTAGGTCAAGCGATCCAGTGACTGAGAGGTAACTATCAGAAGTGAGGGTGTTCGAAGCCAGGTACTCAGAAAAAGTCCCAAAACAACCCGAGAAGACGTCCGCTCCATGCGGGGAAGTGTGAGGGTTTGGGAGGGTTTCTGTCAGTGGAGAAGGAGGCTCCAGAGATAAGAGTTGGTCTATGGTGAGAAGCCAGCTGTCGAAAGCCCCAGTGGGGGGTCAGAACCACAATAGGTAAGTGAGAGCGGGAAATCTGAGCCTTTGTCCATGGCAGGCCTAGGAGACATGGAACAGGGGCAGTTAAGATGCCGTGGCAATTAGCAGGAGCGGACAGAGGGAGAAGTGGACAAGGGGAAAAACTAGGGTAAAGGTAAAACTATCATCGTCGAACTGTAAAAGAACCGGTGGAAATCATCCGCAATCTTGCTCTATGGTGTCGGAAAAAACCACAGACGTCATCCTCCCGTTCCGCGTGCTCTATGGTGTCGGAAAAAACCACAGACGTCATCCTCCCATTCCACGTGACGTTAAAATTCCTAACCACAACCATCATTGAACAATTTATATTTTTAATACAAATATAAAGTGCAATTTTATGTGGAAAAAACTAAACTCTCAATTTACAATAATTAACATATAACTTAACAAAACCTTAACTACGTCTTCGTCCTCCATATTATAAGTGAGATTAAAAAAAACTTAATTAAATACTATATTGAAAGAGATGATGATACCCTAACAGTAACAATGACCCTCGTGTCTTTTGCTCCATGGCCGTCTGCTTGAACTTTTGCCAAACGAGATAACCATTTTTGCCATAATGTCACATCAATAATATGATGGTCCTGGTCATGTTATTTTGTTGGGTGCGTTCTCGACGTTTCAACTTTGGTGTTTTTTCTTAAAGATTCAAATCATTGGTGGAGAAAAACTCAAAAGCTCTTTGGTAAGCAAAGGCTTTGCATTTATGTATTATTTTTGTTTTTTAAGTTTTCAATGTATTAGTTTTAACCTCTAACGATAGTTATAAGTCAATAAATTATTTAAAAAAAATGAAAATTCAGAATCGATTATAATAAAAAAATTTAGTAACAATGAAATATGTGTTTAATAAATATAAATTTTGAATTTTAATAATTTAAAATTAAAAAAATATTTTATAAATAAGGTTTAATAAAGTTAAGATGGTTTAAAAAAAATTGACATGGATGTTGATTTCTATTTTTTATATTTAATAAATAAATAAAATTATGATTTTTTTAAATAATGTTAAGATTTTCTTAAATGATCAATATTATTTATATTCAAGAACCAAAAAATAAGGTATGTGAGATTTTAACAAATTGAATTAATAAGTTAATTTGAATTAGTGGATATAAAAAGTTTGGTGTAGAAATCAATTCAATCTGTCTTTTTCGAGAATATGTATCATTTTTTTCCTGGAGAATCAAAATTCAAAATATCATAATTTAAACGTATAACTTCAAATTTACATCAATTTATGGTGTTTTTGGTATTGAGACTTATTTTTAAGTTTGAGAGAGGGAATAGAAAAGAAATAGAGGAATTAATATTTTTTATTTTATTATATCTGTTCGATATACATGGTATATAGTGTTGAGTTAGGCTTGACTTTCTATTAATTTATAGTTGACCAAAAAATATACATCTCTTTTTGGAAAGTTTTTAAAAATAATTATTTATTTTAAATTTCAAATCTCATTTATCTGATTTCTTATTGGTCAAAGACTTTGAAATCTTATTGTTGCCTTCACTCCCCCAATGTTATTGTAATAAATATTTCTGTCCTCTAGTCATTTCATTTCTGCCAACTAACCATTTCATTTCTGTGGTCTTGTCATTTCATTTCATTTCTGTGATCAGAGGAAGCAACGAACGAGATCTGATGGAGAGATTGTGTGTCTCCCAAGTAACAGATTCATTCCAGAGTTTGCAGACGAGCGAAGCCGCGTGTCGGTCGAACACGGATGTCAGACGACTGACGATGGCGGATACCAGAGATCCGTCTCTCGTCACCTTCTCCACGTTGCTCTCCTCCGCCGCCGCAATTCTTTCCCTCTCGAAGTGCTTGGCAATCCCCGTTACTCAACGGATTCTGTTGAAATATGTCTGTTCCCTTCAATTCTTTGTCTTCTCTTGAATTCTGCAACAAAACCCTTTCACTTATGAGCCTTTTCTTGTATTCTGCAACAAGACCCTCTCAATTCTTGGCCTTTTCTTGTTTTTAAAGAAACTATAAAAGCCTTTCTCTCAATTCTTGGCCTTTTCTTGTTTTTAAAGAAACTATAAGCCTTTCTTGTTTTATGCAACAAAGCCCTGTCAACTCTATGCCTTTTCTGGTTTTACACTCCGAGAAACCCGTGGCTTCTTGTTTATCCTCTGGGAACCTTGGCTGGGATTTCTAAGTATTTGCATTTTACTTCTGAAAAAATGAATTTATAACTTTGTACCGACTTCAATCTTTATTTCTTTCCGATTTTATCATCATTTATTATTATGGAGATAAAGTGTCCATGTACATACAACATCCACTTTTCCAGATATCATTGCCTTATTTTAACCATCAAAGCTAAACCCTTCAAATATTTTAACTCTTTCTAATTAAAAATTGTAATTACATATTATTTTTTAAAACATGTTATTTTGAAATTTGATTTTTTTAAAAAATTATAAATTATACTTATAAATTAATTACATATTATTTTTTTTAAACATGTTATATTGAAATTTGATTTAAAAAAAATTTATAAATTAATATATTTTATTGAGAGTGCTAGATTTTCATATTTATTTAAATTAATCAAATGTTGAATAATATTGATAATAATTATATTAACTAATTTTTTAAGAAATTAAATTAAATTTATCAAACTTTAAAAATGCTAAAAAAATTAATTGGTTTGATTTAATTTTTTTTGTTATACATATTTCAAATAAAAAGTTCATTTATATAATAATTATAACCAGAAATTAATTGGTTTGATGGAGAGTAGTGTTTTATTATAAAGCTCTTAGTTCTTATTATACTTGCCGATAGGCATGGTATATAGTGTTGAGTTAGGCTTGACTTTCTATTAGTTCATGGTTGACCAAAAAATATACACCCCTTTCTCCAAAGTTTTAAAAAATAATGATTTATTTTAAATTTCAAATCTCATTTTATTGGCCAAAGACTTTGAAGTCTTATTGCTACCTTCACTCCCCCAATGTTATTGTAATAAATATTTCTGCCCTCTAGTCATTTCATTTCTGTCAGCGAATCATATTTCATTTTTGTGATGAGAGGAATTCCTGAATCTAAACAAATAATCTCGTAGTGCAAACTAAAAATATGTTTGTCATTCACATTTCAATGCGAGATCACAACTTGACAGGTCTTCAACCAAATCCTTTAATAATTAGTCCTCATTCTTTCTCACGGTTCATTGCTTCAAAAAATAAAAGACATACAAGTTAATGGTCTTCAACCAAATCCTTTAATGATTCGTCCTCATTCTTTCTCACTATTCACTGCTTCAAAAAATAAAAGACATACAAGTTAATGTCTTGAGTTACTGCGTTTCAATTTTATAATGAATAGTGGAGTCTGGACTCACGAGGATGCGTAAGCTTCAATGGATTTCATATTTGGAAGCGTAATTTTTTTAAAGTCTGGCAATTTTCAAGTGAGTATTGCTTTTTCACCTCCTAGAAAAAATAAATTACATTCTAATAGTTTTAAGATTGGTTGAAAATGTTATTGGTGTATTTAGTTGGTTAATTAGGCTTGTGATATTTTGGATAAGGATTCAATTTTTCCAAACAAATATGTTTAGTCCTTCTAAAAAAAGTCATTATAATTGTATTAGTAGTGGTTGGACGCGAGCAATGGATAAAATTCTTAGCTCTTATTATACTTGCATAAAAGCTGGTTTATAGCAATGAGTTAGTTGGTTGACTAACTATTAATTTGGTGTTTGACAAAAAATGTGTTCAGTGTTTCTATAGTTTTAGATTAAATATTAAATATTATTATTTTTTAAAATATTTATATTTATTTATTTGTTATGCTATTGACAAATAAAATTGGGGTCTTATTGCACATTGACAACGACCTCTCGAGAGTAATAAAAAAAATTTAACGCTTTATGTTTTATTAAAAAACATATTGTCAATCTAAGCTATTTGACAGACTGAGCAAGTTACATACCCGCGTCCTGCAATCCATGCACTTGAGTGGAAAAAACTTTTAATGTTTCATTAAAAAAAGCTTACTATTGACAAAATAAATATTTATAACCTCACTTTAAATCAAAATAAAATTAAATTTAAAGTTTGAATAATCTACAAATTTCATATTTTTACTATAAATTTATTTAAATTTATATTCATATCTTACTGTATAAATATAATTGTAGATACCATTAGCAATATATTATCTATACTATTTTTAAAACATTTTAATTTTTTAGTATGAATTATTCTCTTGCATTGTTTTCATGTATTCAAACTTCGGCAGATATTTGCTACTATGTAGCCTTGTTTACATATGTAAATGGTTTCAAACACAATCACATATCAACAAAATTATAAAAAAGAAGAAGAAAAGGAGTCACATGTCTATCTAAAAAAAACTTTTTAATTCATATTCTAAAAAATATCTAGGTATTTCCCCGGATGGGGTGCTAGGTGGCGCGATCGGGCCAGGTGGACACGACAGAGGCGGGGGAGTAAATGCTCCCACCGGCTCGCCCCATTCCAGTTATTAAATTCCATGAAAACGCACAAGCGATCCCTCCCGAGCAGTACTCTCGCGCGAGCGCAAGGTACTTTCTCCCAGCGCACTGACCAGGGTGGCATTATGAGGAGTTTTAATGCTGAGGTTATAACTGCTGTTATGATGTTGGAGCTCGCCATTCGAATTATGCATGCCCGCGGTCTGCTTCTCCGGGAAGCTTATCCCTCGCAAACAAATCTGTCCTGTAGCATCTCTACTGTAGCTTCTGCGAGCCAGGGGCTGCACACGGCAATTCCGCCCCCCTTCAGCACTCTCGGCACACAACCAGACATGCCACGAATTCGTGGGCGACCGCGACGAGGGGCAGCCTGGTACGCTGCAGAATCTCGGTGTAAGTGTAAGGCCATCTTCGAGCGAGCTCTGGCAATTGCTTCCCGGCGTCGTAAGCTCAAGCTCAGAGCGCCCCCACCGGTGGTCACTGAGGAAGTCATAACGCCATTCGGCCCGCCCAACCCTCCCGAGCTCTTTTCATCCGCAATTCCGAAGAATTGGAACTCTAGCATCACCCATGGCTCCCCTGTCAGGTATCAACCTGTCGATACGGGACCCGACCCCTCGGCAGTCATAGAGGATTGGCAATACACCCCCT
>JASDQU010105843.1:104095-125380 GCA_032191745.1 Picea mariana
CGGCTTCAAGGTTCCATCCCAGTTATAACTCTGTTATGGTTTTCTTGCTTTAGTTTTCAGAATATATATAGCACTGTCATAGTAATAGATAGAATAACCAGTCCCGGTTTCCTTCGGGCGGGACATGGCACTGTCAGCTTTGTAATTTTGCTACCTATGCACATACTATGGCACCTGGACATGGATGCTCAGCTGTCCCGGTTTCCTGCTCAGGCGGGACAGCTGGCATCACTTTTGTATCTTTGATCATAGCAATATAAACAGGCACTACCTCTTTTACTTTAAAAAAAAAAAATATCTAGGTATTTTACTCGTGCTTCCAATGTTAATATTTTTGCAAAATTGTATTACATGTATTTCTCTTGATTATGGTAAATCTATAACAATATTTATAGGAGGCAAAGTCCCTGCCTTGTATTCAAAAAGGTAAATAGTTAATCTAAGCTAGCAGAAATGCTCTAATGTGTTCATTTCCTTGACAATACGCTATTGTAATTTATGCACTTGCTAACATTAGATGTGTTAACACTTGTAACCGAAATGGTTCCAAGGTAATTGCAAAATGTACATTGTCATCTCATAAAGTCTCCTTGTACTTCGGGTTAGTGCTTACTAACCATAGGGGGATTCCTATGCAACCCATAAGCAAAGTGTGAACCCTAGATATTAATAATCATTGTCAAACTATAATAAATGATTGCTATAGCATGTATTATGCATTAAAATGCATTAAACAACAAACCAAAAAACAAAGATTTTGCCTTGGGAATCATGTGAATTCATTGTTAGAACACAAAAACTGCCCTTAAAAGTGTAGATCCACGTGAACAAATACAAAAAACAATAAGTGTAAATATCGAAATTACAAACAATGACTTCATTGCCTTGAATCCTATGGGTTATGGAGTTAGAAAATTGACTAAGAGGGAGCAATTCACAATGTTAACCAATTCAATAGATTAAAGAAAAACAAAGACACAATGAAAAAATGAGATATAGCCACTGAATAGGTGTTACCTTTATTTTCAAAGTTGTAAGTACAAAGTTTGGGGGAATATTAACTTCAACTATAAGAACCTTAGGGGGTGTGCAACCACTTCCAAAGCATCCTTTTCACACTTATGTTTAGGGATGAATTCATGTGAACAAAGTGGGAGCAACCTCTATCTCTCATTGACAACTATGAGCTCTCACACTCACTCCAATTGGAAAGAGGGGTGTGAAGATAAGAGACTCGAGAAAAATGAATACTCAATAATAAGATCTAACCCCTCTTCACCCTACCCCTCTATCCTTTATAGAATAGGCACAACAGTGTACAAGAGTACCAAAACTATCAATAGAAGCAAAAGATGCAACCTACCAAAGTTACATTCCTCCAAAGAGAGCACATGGTGTAAAGAAGGATAAAACACTAGAATAAACCAAATTTTAACTCAAGTAACTCTCCTCCAAGCCATGTACTCTCTTCCCTAATGAACATGGCCTGAGTATAATGGAGAAATCCTCCAAATCTCCTTCTCCAAATCCAAGTGTTCCTCCTCTGATGAAAATTGTAGGCATAAGAGGGAAAGTCCTCCACTTAAACTCCCACTACTCCATAAATATCCTCCTCTAAGGCGTGCTCTATCCATAGGAGAAAATAGAGAGTTATAAACAAGGAAACCACCAAGAATACCATCATTAAGTCATGTGCTCTCCTTGTGATGATAATAGCATATGTAATTAAGGAGACTCCACAAAACCACTCTCCTTGAGACATAATTAACTCTTCATGCCATGTGCTCTAATTATGGATAAAAATAAGATGTCTAATCAAAGAAACTTCACAAGATAGGCCTCCTTGACTCATGCGCTCTACCTCTTGACTAAAATATTATAGTTTTATCCAAAAAACAACAATGTCAAGCCAAAAAAGTGGGTGCTCCTCTATCTAGTAAAAAATCGCAGTGTGCAACCTCCAACGAGTCATGAGAAACCCCCTTAGCTATAGAATTCCATCTCTTGATGAAAAATAGCAGTGGAATGGAGTCCAAATCTCACTCCAGCCTCAAATCTCCAAAAATCGTAGGTGTCAAAATGAATATGGTCTTAAAAAAATAAAAGTGTTTAGAATGGCTTGAAATTTTGCATAATACTCTATGCCATACTAAGTCCTCAAAAATATAATCACCCTACCTAAAATATCATCTACATGCTAAAAAGAGACAGCCTAAAAATAGACCCAAAAATCACTATATTAGATTCAACTAAAATTCTACCATTGGATAATCTCTAAATTAAGGATTTGGAGATACAATTTTCCTATTGTTTTGACTATCTTTTAAAGATAGAAATTTCTAAAAATAAAAACTTCTAAGATAAAATTTGGAGATACAATTTTCCTATTGTTTTGACTATCTTTTAAAGATAGAAATTTCTAAAAATAAAAACTTCTAAGATAAAATTTATCCTAAAATAGCAACTCCTTTGATTCACCCCAAATTCAAATCATAAGCCTATCTCCCCAATGGATATTTGACTATACCATCATCTATTGCTGAAAAATACTAAGTTTATAAAAATAGAAACTGTTAAAAATCATTGAATCGAGAATCTAAAAGTGCCCATGTGACTGTCTCCATCCCCCATGTATCCTCCTCTTGCATGTGAATCTGATGGATAGGGGAAACTACTAAAAATATATTGTTGGAAGCTTGAACTGAAAACTTTGTTAATAATAGGACAAGATATGTTATCCCCTTGAAATATTGATCTCTAAATACTCCACAAAAACAATACAACTCTAAAACAAGGCAAGCTAAAACAAAACTTTGCAACTAAGTACCATATGGCTAAGGTGCTCATGAACCATTGATGTTGACTGATCGAATCTGTAATGTTGGGTCCATCCTATATAATGTCCATGATTTGTCGATGCCAAATGGTGAACTCTGTAACATTGAGCTCACCCCAAATAATATCCGCAAAGATATGTTGGAAAGTAACACTCATATTTATGAAGGCAAAAATGGTGTTAACATTTGCTCCATCTAAGGGGCAACACCCCCCTACAAGATGTTGAGAATCCCATAACTTTAAATGAAGAAGACCTATGAAATAGGACCATGAGAATTATTTATGAAATAAGGCCTCATGTATCCAAGCTTTAAAGATATGATGAATGGAAGTTATACATGCTCAAATAACTACAACTTGACATCAAACCATAAGGTATGAATCTCCACGATGGTGTAATGAGTCGAAGTCGGCAGTGGGAGAAAGCATCTAGTCAAGATTCATTAATGTCAATCCCTACTAGACATGAGGAAACACAACCATAATGACAATGGATCCCAAGGTATGAGTACAATCCTATCAATGTGAATGAATGATTTGAAGTTGAATGCTAAAACAAATCATATAGTTAGAAATCAATAATGGAAATATTTGTTAAATGAAAGCTAGACTACAAATAAGGCTTGTAGACACCAAGGTGCTTAGTTTCTAAATCAACTCCTTGAGTAAATGTGTTATAGTTAAGGGGGGGAAGATCCACTAGAAAAAAAAGTAATGAAAATCCTTCAACTAGCACCACTACTACAATACAAGGTTGTAGCATCATTGATTTGTGTCACTGTAGCCCTCAAACCCTTGGTCAAGTATTTCTTTTTGTCACTCAATGGGTTTTTGCAATGGGATTTTTGCATTGCATTAGCATTGTACTTACAATACTCAAAATTTTCAAAAGGTTGTTATTTTTTTATTGGATCATGTTTGCTTTGTAATTACATCATTCATGCATTGCTATAATAAGTTGTGTGTCAAATGCATTGTGTTTGCATCATGTTTGCATCATTTCTACACCATGGTTGCATCATGTTTGGATTGGTTACTATCATGTTTGTGTCATTCTTGTATCATCTTTGCATCGATCATCGTCATGTTTGCATTGATTAGCATCATTCTTGCATCATGTTTACAATGTGACTACACCATGTTTGCATCAATTAACATCATGTTTACATAATATCCGTGTCTTTCTTGCATCATCCTTGTGTTATGCTCGAATTGAACCATGCAACACTAACGCAATGCTTTGCTTGCCATCGCGTCAAAAAGGATGACATGGGTATGATGCAAGGTCGATGGAAAGACAATGCATATTGCATCCTTGCATAGAAACAATGGGTGCAAGACCAATGCAAGCTCAACCCAAAGTTCCAAAAATCCAAAAAATAGACAACCTGAAATGAAGATTTATGTCACCTTTCTTGTGCATTTCTAACATAAAGTGAAAAAAGAAGGCCCCCTCATTTCATTTTCACATGAGGGTGAGGGGTAGAGCTTCTCGGAGTTGAAAGGGATTTGTGGGGGAACTTAATAAGAGAAGGCAAGGGATATTTGTGGGGCATCACTGGATCAGAGGTAAGTTTTTTTTCATCTCCCCCTTACTTAAAAAAAAATGCAAATTTAAAAAACAAAAATGAGATCTAGGTTTTGGAGAAGGGAGATGAGATTGGGATTTTGGAGATGGGATTTGGGTTTTGGAGATGGGATTTACAAAAGATAGAAACAAAATAAAGTATAAATACATATTCCTCCTTTCCTCTTCCTCTTCTTCTTCGTCTCCCTCTTCTCCTTCCTCTTCCTCTATTCCTCTCTCTTTCCCTCGTCCTCTCCTTCCACTTCCTCTCCCTCCTTCCTCTCCCTCTTCCTCTTTTTCTTCCCCCCTCCTCTCCATGTTCCTCTTTTTCTCCCCCCCTAATTTCCCTTCTCCCCCTCTTTTTTTCCCTATTTCTCTAATCCATCATACACCTCTTCTCTTTCTCTTCCTTTCATGCAATAGTCCCCCAATTCCCTAAGTTCTACATGAGAATCACCTACCACTATAGTTTTTATTTTTTTTAAGGAACTGAATAAGATTTATATTTAAAAATTTGTGTCGAGGCTAAATAGTAAGCAAAGTCTTACAAAATTTACAAGAATTGGCTCATTTTTGTATGAATCCATGTTTTATGCGTTGAGGTCAGAAAATATTGAAAGATGCCTATTCCTACATAGTACTCTACTGCTAAAAACTTGTATAAATTGTGTTAATAACAAGATGCATTTAAAATACATTTATAAAACAGATTCATGATCAGGCTCCTCCTGAATTTATGCTAGATTTGGCATGTTGTCTTATTTCTCCATCAATTCCACATCTCTGATTGCATGTGCATTTCCAGAATTTACCTCTTGTCGATTTCCTGTGATTTGGTTGATAGATACAGAGATTGAATGCAGTGGGTTGGCTGCTGCTTGAAACTAGATGCATTCATGTTCCATTAAATCCATATGACCCAATAAACTTGCAATTGTTCTCTCCAACTCCCAAATTCTCTGATGCTCTTCCTCCCTTGCTCTGGAATGATTATATTCTTGTTCGAAGAAGTCAACTCTTTGTGAGAGGATGGAAACTGAAGGCTCGATATCTACAATCCTCAAAACATCTTGTGCAAATGACTCAATACGTTGGAACAGACTCTTTATCAATTGGTCCACGTTGGTGGAATGAACTGCATGCTCCCTGAGTTGAACTCGAGCTCCTTCGAAGATGTCTTCATGATGACGTAAAATCTTCTTAATATCTCACCACGAGGATCCATGATAGGCTTACCAATGCTTCCCATGATCCTCATAAACTAAAACCATGATTTGCACCCCACTATCAAAATGAAAAGTGACATGGAAGCTCACAAAATGAATCACTAACCCTTCCCCTTTGATATCTAGAAATGCATAATTAAGGTTGAAATTAAAAATTGTACAAGGGTTGCAATACCTGTGTTCTGAGGATTATTCTATACACTGACGATGGAAGCCAACAACCTGAGTATCCCCAAACTTAGAAATGATACATTGTCGATCTACTAAATGAGTTTTCATGGCTATCCCCATCCTTAAGAAGATCAATTCACACGCATAGAGGGAAAAATCAGAGTTAATCCACTGAATGATCAAGTGTGTGGAGGGAAGATCAATGAGTAAAGGGATCCACCAACCATCTAGACTCATTAAAATATCCATAAATCACTTAGGTAATTGGGGCAAACCGAACATTGCCATTTATCACTAAAGTTCCTTTTGGTAGCTTGGAACCATTCTTTGCTAAAGAATCCGCTTCAACATTCAAGCTTCGTTTGACATGAAATAAGGAGTGTTTGGGAAAAAAAATTAGAGTATCGAGGTAACAAAACACGACTCCAACGAAGAAATTTCCCCCAAATATTGTTCCTTTAACCAATGCATGGATAATCAACAAAGAATCTCCACAAACGACTAAATTTGGTATTCCCTCTGAGAGAGATAGATGATCTCTTGCAAAGAGAGCCAGGGCCTCTGCTTCATTATTGGATACTGATCCCGAGCCCCAATAGTATTTGATAACAGGATGACCTTCGGTTTTGCAAATTACCCCACTATCCCCCCCCGCGCGTCTACCTCCCTTGCACCTACCACTATAGTTAAATCAAATTTAAATAAGATTTCCTAATGATTATCTTCTTGAGTAAAAGGAGCATGTCAACGATGAAATAATTGCATGTCTATATCATTATGCGTGCACATGTGTGTGTGCGTGCACACGTGTGTGATATCATCTTAGGCATCTGTTCAAGTTAAAAAAGTACACTCAGAAGGATCATCACATTATCATAGATTTTGTTTTGTCTCATATTTTAGGTCAAAATTGGAGACAAGTGAGTATGTAGAAATTTCATATTTATGACCTCCTCCCCCAAAACCCTAAACTCCATTATTAGTGAAAACATGTAATGAATAAAATTCCATCTCTTTATTAGAACCTTCTACTTTCCACTTTTGTGTATCACAAATTTTCTCCTTCTCTTAAATATTTATGTGAAAAATGATTTTCTTTTTGTACAATCAACTCAATGTAATATGTTTTATTTATGTGAAATAATTTGTTTGGGAAGATGGCTCTTCCCAAACTTGTGATCACAATGACTAATTTTTTGACAAGTTAACTCTTTCCAAACTTTTCTTGGGGCACTTGCCTCATCCTAGAAAGTTATGTCTTCCAAAAAATCTTATATCTTATTCAAAGTTGTATTGAAATCAAAAGAGTGTGGGGACTTGGTAGAAGTTATTGGAGGGCTTGTGAATGCCATTAATCATGCATGAATGATTTAGGAAGCAAGGCGACCATGCTTTGGCCATCCTTGTGTTGGTCATAACCATCTTCCAGGTCTCTAGTAGGGCCACAAATTATGTTGGTGATGCCATGTTTGGCACCAAAAGAGCATCAAAGGCATTAAAATGAGAGGTCATTTAGGCTATCATTCTTTCATATTGTTTTCTTATTGTCTTGAATGATAATACTAAGAGAGATAATAGAAAAGAGTAGATGTCGCTAAATATTTTGAGGACTGCCTAGTTAGATTGATCATCATTGTCAATGATTTTCTAACTTATGTGGTCCCAATCTGGACCACCAATAAATGATTAGGCCACCACTCTCATAATGGCCTTAGATCCATTGTTACAACATCCTAAATGTTGGGTGCTACTCCTAATAATGGATGATGGCACCATATTTGGGTGCATATGTTGGAATTTTACCCCTGAAGATGACACAACATTGGGTTATTTCTATTATTCCCTTCTAGGAGGAATAATAGTGTTGGGATCTCTTCCACTGCCCACTCCACTATGTTGCTACTACTAATGAAGGTTATTTAGGGTAGAGGACACATTAGCTATTGGAATTTCCATTGCAATGGTTTTTCCTCCCCCTCCCCTTGTGGGTGGTGGCACCATGGAAGGGGACGTTATTGTAGAGGAAAAACTACCTACTATTGGAGGAGTATTAGAATTATCACTAGGTATCTCGTGTATATTTAAATTAATTACCTAGACTAGTTATCAATGGGATTCTTATGCCTATCAACTACTAGGCACAAGAATCACTCTATTTAGACTATGTAACATCCCTACTAGAGAAAGGAGTTAAACACATGACCAAACCTTCACTAAAATTAAGGATAATAGGTGACCATTTGTCACAACCTTGTACTATAGGTTGAAATCCCACCACAAAGCTATGGGTTAGAGACCTCGATAAAGGAGATTTGGGTGACACAATTCAATTTTCGCCTTGTAAATAATGAATGCAATGAGATTTATAATAGTGCAATGTGAAATATTTCTTATGAGATTCAATGTGGCTTGTTCTCCCATCCCTGCTAACCCCTCTTTGGTTGCATTTTGAGCTAACTTTGTATTAGTCTTCACTGATATCTTATAGAAGACACTTCATAAAATATGGTAACTAAATGCCACACTGTGAATTCTTCATACCAAAATATAATTCACACTAACTAAGCTAACGAAAAGAGCAATGAAGGACTTCAATTCAATGGCTACTTCGACACCCACATTATGAGTGACATCACTTCACTAGAGTAAGGTAAATATAACCTTATTCTAGTTTTTTTGAGCTTTATTCTTCCCATTCCTTTTCGCACTTTGAAAATCTCGATGAACAACTTTTTAGATATTATGAAAGTTTGAACGATTCCCGATGTGGATAAAAAATGTTTGTTTTGCATTAAAATATTGTATGTATTCTTTTTTATGTTGTAGATTAGTGGTAAAATATAAATCCATTAAAAATATGTCAAAGATTTCCACTTTGCCCAAAGACCCAATGGTAAATGTTAAACTAGGGCTCCTTTTAGATTATTATTGATATATAATAAATTTATCATCAATGAGAGCTATGGGTCGTAGACCTCAACAAAAGAGATATTGGTGTTGTAAATGTAGTTTTCCCCTTGAAAATAATGAATGGATTGAGATTTCTAATATTGCGATGTGGAATATTTTTTAGGAGACTCAATGCAACATGTTCTCTCATCCCTGCTAACCTCTCTCCAACTGCATTTGGTAGTTGGATTTATATTACTCTTCATTGACATTTCTACTAGAAGATGTTTCACATAATATGGTAAATGGATGCCACGATGTGAATTCTTCGTATTAAAATAGAATTCACACAAACTAAGCTAACAAAAAAAATAGTTTGATGTTTGTTGGTTAGTGGGTTAGGGAGTTAGAGGGTTAGTCTGTACATATGTCTCTGAGTTAGAGAGTTAGTCTTTGCATCTCTACATGTGTTGATGTTGTGTGTATTTTCAATGTTCATGTCAAATTATGCATATACTATATTCCTTGGATTTTATGTACTTAACTTAGTAGTGTATCATTGTAATATATCTATAGGTCATATGGATTCCAATTGAGATGGATCAAATGATGACACTAGACACAGGGAAAGAGGGGAGGAACATCAAAGAAGTAAAGGTAAAGGAATTGCAATCGATGAAGGTAGCAACAAACGCCCATGATGAGTTGTAATTACATATTTTATGATTGTTATATAATATTTAAAAATATGCATTTATTTTATGAAGAATTACATGAATAATTCTAAGTGTTACTTATTACAGTCTGTTCTATGTTGTATAAATGCTCGATAAATAAATTTGTAGCATTTATATAGAGTATAACAAAAAGAGAGATACCATACATTTATTTCATTATGCATTGTCATTGAATTTTATAGGGGACCTCATTTTTTTACAAATTTGAACAGATTCAATGAAAACATCATAAAGCTCGATCAGGTAGAGACATAAAACAAAGACGTCCGATGTTGACAAAATCGTTTCTAAAAAAACAATGTAAGGATTTCTTAGAGGTCAAGAGGATCTTCAATGAGAAGAAGGAATGAGGAGTGGACCCTAACACCACAACAAAAAGCCACCAAGGTGATAAATAATATATGCCTATAATTACTGATTTTTATATGTTTTTAACTTGTTAGCTTTTTCTGATGTAATCTTCAATACCATTGGCCTACTTTTGTGGTCATTTATCAAACATTCATAAACTTAACTAATTTTATCTTATCTTATATATATACATGAATATATGCAACAAAATTAACAATTACACATTCTTTCGGTCAAGTTGGGAGGTCCTTGATTAGAGGGTGCTTTGTAAGTTAATCAATTTAATATCATTTATTATGCTAATATTCTAGCATAATATGTCATTATTGAATATGTTTTTTTCTTATTGCATACAGTTAAGTAACTATGGTCATGATCCTACTCATGAAGAATTAAAGTATGCCCTAAGAAATGATTACAAAAGAATGATGAAATATTTGCATTCATGCCCAAGTAATTAATTGTTAATTATGTGCTTATTTTTTTTAACTTATATATAGTTGGAATTATTCATTGAGTGATTGAGATATGTTGTATTCTTTCAAAATTACAATGACAAGGGTGACTTAGAGGGATTAGAGGGTATTGACAATCGTTTAACCTATATGTTTTTTATTACATTTTTAAATGTTAGCAATTTTTTATTTCATTGAACTCGTGTTCCTTTACTATGTTTTTACAAAGTGGGGATGAGGAGGTACCTAACAAAAGTTCAATCAACTTTTGACGTGAAACTCATTCCATTTCCTTATCTGTGCACAAATTTTTCCATGCAATGTTGTATACAAAGTTGACATTTCCCTAGGGTGGTAATGTACCACTTGTTTATATGTAGAAAAAATAACTATTTAGAATTTAATTTAAAATTTCTCATTCTGTTTATATATACATGTTTTTTTGCTTCTATAATGCAAAATTGATTGAATGTTAGTGTGGTAAAATTTCATAATTTTGTGTATATATACATGGTTTTTACTCTCATGATTAGTATATTGTAAAATATACTTTTTTTCTTGAGGAAAAAATGTATTTTTATTCGAGATGAAACAAAATACATTATGCACGTGCTTCTAGCACCAATAGAAAAAGGAGTTATGAAAACCTTGATTTTTTCAAAAATCTTCATGGGCCTACAAACCTAATCAACAAACATGCAAACTATCATGACTACAAATTCCAAGAACATATCAGGAGTTTCACATTATCACATACTTCCAAAGTGTTAATGAGCTTTCTAACTCATCTAAAGTATTGATCTTTCTATTCAGCAATACGTCATTGACATATTATTATAGAATAAAAAAATTATCATCCAAAGACAGTCCTGCCTTGGAAAGTCTATCAACCTCTATATTATGTTCTCTGTACAGACGTTGGAAGTTGATATGTTGGAATTGCACCATTAATATTTGCAAAAGCATCAATAGGAAATAAAAAGTGTTATTAACAACTTGCACTGTATAATTTATGCAGTTTATGGTTAAAAGAGAATCTCCTTTAACCTATAAAGAGATAACATGAATCTTTAAGGAAAATTTCAGAAGATAAAAGAGGGAGTTGAACTCACCTATATTGTTGGTTCGTCGACCATTTTTTGCTTTGAAACAAAAGAAACATGACCCCAAGAGATAGAGTGTGAAGCCCAATCCAATCATAGCATCTCGGTCCCTACATGCCCCATCAAAGTAAGCCCAAGGCATGGCTTTATCTAAACTAACATCCCTTGGGACTCAAGGATCCCTCGAAATGTCTTTCGACATAAATGTTGCAACAAATAACCTATTTGGGTTGTGATATGAAAGGTAGGATAAAACTTATCTTCAAAATTTACCTTGTTCTTGGCAATCCTGATTCCCTAGGTTAATAAATAGGGAAGTGTCATCCACTTCTATGGGATTTTTATCGTATACCACTTATGTAAACATGTTTCAATTGTAGGGTCTTTCCATAAGGACTACTACCCTACCAACTTCTCCATCTCATTCTAGACCTGAGACGAATAGGGGCAATAAACAAACAATTCCCCGACCTTTCCTTACCTATTTTAACCAACTGATTCCAAGTCAAAACCTTTCCATTAAGGGCAAGCCACATTAAGAGCTCGGTTTTGGAAGGGGATACAATCTTCCATAGTTTTTTCCACCACCATTTAGCTTCATCATGTGCAAGATTAAACATTTCCTTGTAACCTAATTTTGTTGAAGAGTCTCCACCCACTTCATTAAAAAATCAAACAAGAGTATCATGTTCATGGGAAATCCTGATATGAGCCTTTTGTCAACTCAACAACAAAAGATTTCCAAAGAGGGATATGATTTTTTTCCATACCCATCTCTTAAGTTGATTTCCATCCTTGTGTCCATAGATTCGTTTCTTCTAGTTTTTTAGTCTAACTGAGCATAACTCATCCCGAATCCTGCAAGTGTTGCACTAACTCTTCAAACAAGAAGAAATTTTGACTACAACCCATTATGGAATATTTTCCAACTCTGATCATTGACCCATTACCTACCTTCCAAGATAAGAACTCTCCCACTATGGGGAAATCCATTAACAAAGATTCCACTAGTTAGAGACATTCTATATGCATTTTGGCTCTCCTCTAATCCAGTCAATAACTGAATCTTGGGTGATATACTTTTGGACAAATATCCTTTTCCAGAGCTTGTTTTTTGAGATGAAATTTCATAATTTTGTGGCTAGTACTCATACAAAGGAAAAAAAATCCTTTACAACCCATCCTCCCAATGACTTTGGCAAGGCTACTATAAGACCTTTGGCACGCGCCATCACATTGTGCACTTGACTAAAACCACACCACAGATAGGTCAGACGAGCAGAGCGTTTGTTCCACGCAATAGACAAGAGGTCTTCTTATATTGGGTGAGATTGGATGCCTTGGACATGCGACGTGCCAAGGAGGGCTCAATCAAGATGCCTTACGAAACAAGTTATATGATAAATGATTTGATGAAGGGTTGTGGGAAATACTTGGGCGCTCCACCAATGAAAAAATAGACTAAGGAAAGAGAGGGCACGCTTAGGTGAGTCGGTTAACTCACCTAAGGGACACCCGCACCCAAGACAAGAGTTGAGTTGACGATTAGTGGGCATGAATTGGTGAAATGGCAGGGCAACTCACCCATGGGCATACAAACACGATGGTTCACAAGGATCAACACATATAAAGGCACAAGGGTGAGACCATGAGGAAATAATAAAAACAATTCATAAAGTGACAAGAAGTTCGGTGACCGAGAAGGGGAGTCGAGTGACTAAGGCAAGAGGAAACATGAACCGCGGGTATGAAACATGAAGGCAAAGGGTTTCATTAAGTGTTATTCCTATGTCATGAAGAGGTTCATAAGGTGGACACAAAGAAGGTCTATCCTATGTCTTTCGCATAGGTGTATTGTTGTATATGAATGAGCGAAAGCTTATTGTATATCTTCTTTGGTGTGGCATGAGCCAAAGTCTCAACACACTATTGTCTATTATATTATTATTGGGTGTTAGGATGGTTTGGCCACCCAACTTATTTACACAAACATATTATTGTGTTCTTGATGCATTCTTGTTATTTGTTGCATGTTCTAAGTATGAATGTTATCATGATATGTTAAATGATAAATATTTTAAGTGTTAGGCGTAGATGAGCCAAGTAGATCGGATTGACCTTGCTACCGAGTCAAAAATTTGCGGTGTTGTACGTTGTTGAGGATGTTGGATGTTTGCAATCTAACTAAACTCTTTAGTGGCGTGACAATTGGTATCAAAGCACATTGTGAATACAAAGTTGGTCAACCATGTGAAGAGTTCAATCTGTTGAGGAACCTTCACCATGATGAGAAATAGTCAAGAGAGGTTCGACTTGACAAGAGTAATATCGCATGGGAGTGTTTGTTTCGCACAAGTTTCCAAAGGGCCAAGCTGTGAATGAGTGAAAATGACAGACCATAATAGGTTGTGGAATTTCCAAGGGAGCATGGACTAAGCACTCGACCACAACTTGAGATGAAGTTGAAGGGTGCCACCTTAGAGATGGGTGAGCTAGAGAGAAGCACATGAAATCTAGATGAAGTCATGAATATAAGGGTTTATTGAGTTGTGAAGGTCGTTGTTGTTCGTTCGATACGACACATGAGGCATGGAAAGGCTATTTGAGCAGAATAAGGATCGGTGCTTTGGATGGACAAGGAAAGAACATGCATCAATTATGTTTTGTGGAGATGACCATTAGGGGCAGGGTAGTTCAAGCACTTGTTGACACAAGTGCTTTGCAAAATTTTCTACGAACCCAGTTGGCTAAGGAGCTTGGACTCAAGATCATGACAATTAAGTAAGAAGTGAAAGTAGTGAATTCTAAGGCAAAGATGGCGATGAGAATTGCCTCATCGGTCCATGTATAGTTAGACGATTGGAAAGGATTTGCAAACTTTACGATTTTTCCAATGGACGACTTTGAAGTCACCTTGGGGCAAGAATTCCTTAGAAGGAACAGAGTTGTTCCGGTGCCATGGTTAGACAAGATGGTTACAATGAGTGAATAGAAGACGTGGGTTGTATGCACAACCGCATGGAAGCCTAAGGGTGAAGTGCAGATTGTCTCTGCGTTGAGCATGACGAGAGCAATGAACTATACTCATGGGCAACAAAAGTGGGCGCAAGAGAAAATTTGATCACACTCGAGATGAAACTCGCCATAACGAACAAAGTAAAGAGCATTATTGGAGAAAGAAATGAGAACGCAAAAATATTGAAGAAAGAAACAATGATGATGTAAATAAAGATTTTCAATAAGAAGAATTCCAACCAGGTATGCATGTACATATTGTCTATATTACAAATATAGAATTCAAATTTAAATTATTGTTTAATATAATTGATTGTAATTTGGATTTGATGTTTTTCGAAAAATAGAAATAGATTTGCCTCATAACGTCGATGAAGTCATTGAGACCGAAATTGAAGCAGAAGTCGAATCACCTATATGTATGTACATAACTTTAGATAATACAAGATGAACACTTGTATATAGTTTCGTGAATTTATGTTCGGGTTTTGTTTAATATAAACTTTAAATTGAAATATGCAGGAGAATCTATCAACATTGATGATGAGATATTAGAAAATGTTGATACTAACAAATTTGGGAAGAAAGAAGCTAAGCATTATATAAGATATCGTGTTAAGAATATGTATAATACTTTTTTCAAAGATGAATCAATAACAATACAAGCTCAACTTTTGCTCTGTCTAATAAAGTCAAGAAAATTAAAAGAAACTACATCATTATTGGGTATTCAAAAGTCGAAAAAATATACAAAGGTGAAACAAAATGTCTTTGACAATATAACTAGTGCATTAAAAGCTTTTGGAAAATATCGAAAAAAAGATGACAGTGCTGCACGTAGAGTGATACAAACAACAGTTGTTTCATCTAGTAATATAAAAGATCGTTTGACATAACACATGGAAAAAGCGATGAGAACCTCAAGAAAAACATTGTACAAACATAGAAAATTTCGATTGCAAATAGATGCAAATGATGAACTTGCTTGTTGGACAATTATTTCTAGACAACCCTACAAAGATAGACTTGTAGAAAATGTTAAAGAATCGGCCCGTAATTTTTGGTGGAAAAAATCTTGTGTTTCACCACATACAAGGGATGTGTTGCGACGAAGAATAACACAAAAAAAATATGAAGAAAATCCAAAACATATATTGCCAATGACACGAATAGAATTGTTCAATAAGTTCAAAGAAGAGCACAATGAAGTTAAAATTTCCATCAATATATTTGTACAACAAAAACCATGGTTTGTTAGACCCATCAACGTTCGTGACACTTGTTGTTGTTGTTATCATGTGGAATTTGAGTTATATTATGACACTTTTCTTGGTTTTGGTAAAACTTTATGGGCAAGTTCACCTTCTGCTTCCACATTCCGTGCTTTTATATCTCAAATTCTATGTGAAAGAGAAGGTGATGAATTATTTTACCAAAAACATGTGTTGGTGGAAAGAAATGTGCTTGTTGTGGAAATCTAAGTTTGTTTCACCCAAAGTATCCTATTGATATGAATGATCAATCCTTGTCTAATATAACATTCAATTGGAAGATATATGAATATATCAGCAACATGACTCCGCATTCTTCAAATGTTATTTCCAAAAGGATTGATTTGAAAGTAGATAAAATCTATGTGATAGATATTTTGAAGAAGTTTGAGGAAGAAATTTATAAAAACAGCAAGCATTCACACAGAGCTCAATGGAAAGACCTACAATTCAAACAATCTCACGAAGTGTTTCCACTAAGGATAAATTTTGTCTGTAGTTGATTTTGCAGAGAATTACACATTCGCGACACAAAAATAAATACAGAGTGAATATTATCATTCTGATCAAGTCACTATATTTGTCCATGTTTTATATAGACATGCTCAACATAATGTTGATAACATAGAAAATTCCAATGACAATCAACATGTTATTAAAGAATATCACTTTTATATAAGTGATGATCAAGCACACGATACACAATATGTACAACATTGTTTTGATAAATTTTATGATTCATTGAAATAATGTGGGATCATATTCGATCGACATTAAATATGGTCAGATGGATGTGTGGGTCAGTTCAAATATTCACGATCATTTTATTGGTTGTGTCGTGTTCACAAGAAATCAAACATTACACATTGTTGGAATTTCTTTGAGTCTGGTCATGGAAAATGAGAGCACGAGGGTGCAGGGGCATGTGTAAAACAAGCACTTTGAAAGTACCAGATGAACCCTCATGCCAATTGATTTGAATTCGTTGATCAAATTGTTGAATGGTGCAAACTGGCACTAAGCCATGAAAATAATCCATCAAGCGATGTGCGCAGGTGTGTGCATATATGATCAGGTGATCATGTCCTAAGTGAAGAAAATGCTCAAAATTGGAATTGCTCAGAATTGGTTGAAGTCAGAACGACTGGATAGGCCTCGTCGATACGATCCTGTTGTCGTGAACGGCACGCAAAACCGACTCTGTATGCGAAAGTTATTCAAGTTTGAATATTCACTATTTCATTAAAAATAAATAATAATAATTAACAAAAAAAGAAAAAAAAAAGAAAAGTATATACATATTTAAAAAAAATGTGGTAGGCCCGGAGGCCGCCACGTGGCCTCAAGTTTAAAAAAAAATTCGGAGTGAAAAATTATTTTGGAGTTGGTTGGATTCAACCGCAGGTCGATGGGAGGGCAACCCCTAGACCTAACCGCCTGGGCTAGTGGTGGTTCTTACCTTTGATACGGCAAATTTTATTTAAAAATTTGAAACAAGTTTGGAATGGCGGTAAAAAAGGGGACCAGCCCCCTATACACGGGACCACGAGCCCAGAACCATGGCCCATAGTCCTCGACGGTTTCGGGAAGGCAGTTAGTGGAAGAACACATGTCCCGGCGGTTAGTGGATGCCACAGTTTTGGCCGACCGTTGGCTCAAACGGTTCGTATGGCGGTGGTTTGGTTGGTCTATGTGACCACTACCACTAACAACAAACTTCAATGCTAACAGTCCAACGAATTTTGGGCGGAGTCCACCTTTTTTGGTGCCCATTTGCCATTTTTAGAAGTGCTAACTCCCGCTACTCCAGATTTGGTGGAGTTTTTTTGGGAAAAGGGGACATAACTTGTTTTTGGCATAACTTCTTCTACAGGAAACCATTTGGGACGAAATTTTGGTCGATTTTGGGTATTCTCAGCACTCTGGAGCGACTGGAATAGGTTGCAGAGACAACATAGGTGTCGTTCAACCATTTTTATGTCAGAGTAGCTTGAGGAGCCATCAGGGCCTTGAGGAAAAAGGAGCTGCATTGGATCAACCTTCACTGTTTTAGGTGAAAACATAGTCATTTTAAGCTTCTTTCTGTATTCTGAATTCGTTTTCACAGCTGGTTTGGCCTATTTTAGGCCTTTTTCTCATTGTAATACCATTTTGAGCATGAATAGATCAAGGACATGCCCATTGGGAGCCTTGGACCCGACAGATGTATCCCAGGAGGGGTGAACTGCCTCATCATGTGCGGTGTGTTTATGGTGAAATTATTTTGCTATGTTAGACAGATTTAAGATTGTTAAACAGTAAACTAGAACAATACTCCCTCACACAAAAAATTTATGAACAATGATTAAAAACACTTTGCACATTTATTTTCAATGGAAATGAATACTTTGAACAGCAATACAAATACTTTCATTTTCAGATAAGATGGTATCAGAGCTCAGGATTAGAGCTTTAGAAGCTAGAGTTTTTTTTACTCAGCATTGGTTTTGTGAAAAGATTAATTTACTTGTTTGCAATTTTTCATGCTTACTAGGCTAAAAATCAAGAGAGGTGAAGGAAACTTGGTTAGTGCACAAACTAATCCACAGCCAAGAAGGTTCAGAAAACCACCTCCAAGAGCCTTAGAAGCAGCTTCAAGCATGTCTTCAAGAGAAGGAGAAACTCCTGAAGAGATGGATTCCAAGGAGGAAGAACGGGTATTTCGGAAAGCTTTATTAGATATGACTGAAATGGTAAGGATCCTCTACCAAGAAAGAAATGATAGGATTGCTAGAGAAGGGTCTAAAAACCAGAAAGAAGAAGAGGGTTCCACAGGAGGAAAGAAGAGTAATGAACAGTCAAAGAAAGGACATGGAGGAAATGGTGATCCACCATCTCCATCTTCTTCCTCTTCCTCTACATCGTCTTCCTCGACTTCGGTAAATCAGTCTCATAAGTCGAAAACCACTGGTAAAAATCCTTTTTTAAAGCTTGATGTCAAATTTGAATTGCCTATGTTTAATGGTGAAGTCAATGCAGAAAAACTTGACAATTGGATCAGACAATTGGAAGTTTATTTAAGGATTCAAAACCTTCATGATGACGACACCAAGATACAACTAGCCTCACTAAGAATGGATGGAGCAACATTGGTATTGTGGGAAGCCAAGACCAAGGATGAAATTAAGAAACATGGTAAGATTACTTTATCATGGATTGAATTTATTACTGCAATCAAGAAGCAATTTTATCCATTAGCTCATCTACAAAAGGCTATAATGAATTGGCAAAATCTAGACAGCTTAAGGGACAGAATGTACAAGACTATACCCAACAATTTAGGAGAAGAGCACTCTTATTAGGGGTAGACTTACAAAGTCAAGATACTTTGCTGAAATATATAGGTGGTTTGCACAGTTACCTTAAACATACTATCCTCATGTTTAATCCTACTAGTGTAGACGAAGTTTGTGTACAAGCTACGCATTTAGAGGCTAGAGGGAAAAGCACTTTTGATGAGGGTAGAAACAAGCCTTTCAAAGGGAAGAACAAAGACAAAACCTTTAAGGGAAAAGGCAAAAAGAATGCATCTATCAAACAAGAGGGTGAAAAAATCATTTGTAAACATTGTTCAAAAGAGGGCCATGAAGAAAAAAACTGTTGAAAATTACATCCTGAAAAAATAAATCAGTTTAACAAAAACAAGGGAAAGAAGAAAACTGCAGCTACTACAACTACACCTCAAGTTTTAGGTGATGATTTAGGGGATGAAACCAAAATTGCAGCCATGGGTTTGAAAAGTATGAAGGGAAAGAAAACTGAAACTAAGCCAAGCACTAGTACTTCAAACTGTCATGTACAAGCTCCTAATGAGGAAGAAAGAATTGAATTGTTCCATGTGAGGGTAGTTTCAAAACATACTAAAATTGACACATTGTTTGACAGTGGGTCACAAGCAAATCTCATATCAGAAGACTTGGTCAAACAACTTAAACTGGAGACCATTCCACATCCAAAACCTTATCCACTTGGGTGGATATGTAAGGATGAAAACTTACAAGTCTCAAGAAAATGCATATTGCAATTCGCCATAACTGCACACTTTATTGACACAGTTGAACTTGATGTGGTGCCACTTGATATTTCAGGAATTCTTTTGGGAAGTCCTTACTTATTTGACAGGAAAGTGATCTTTCATCGCCATGAAAATAAATATCATCTCTTTAAAGATGGCAAGGAGTTCATTGTCAGAGCACATCACAAGAAGGCAAATATAGCGATGGTAAATGCGGGACAGGTAAAAAGGCTAGTAAATTCCAATAAGAGTTTTGTACTTCTTATGATTAAGCCCAAGGTTGATGTGAATCATGAGGCCTTTGAAAATTGTGATTCCAAACTTAAATCAGATTTATATGATGTAGTTGATGCACATCATGAGATGTTTCAGGAACCGACAGGTTTACCTCCTAAAAGGGATATTCAACATGAAATCCATCTACATCAAGATTGTCCTCTTCCTAACATCGGCATGTACCACTTGTCTATCATGGAGAATGATGAAATCAAGAGGCAAATTAAATACTTGTTGGACAAAGGATTCATAAGACCAAGCGCTTCACCATGTGGGTCACCAATAGTGTTGATTCCAAAAAAAGATGGAACTTGGCGCATGTGTGTGGACTTCAGGGCTTTGAACAAAATAATGGTAAAGAATTGATACCCACTTCCAAGAATAGATGATTTGTTGGATAAATTAAAAGATGCTAAATATTTCACTAAGTTAGGCTTACGTAGTGGTTATCATCAAGTTAGAATTGCAGAAAGTGACATTTGGAAGACAACATTTAAAACCAAACAAGGACTCTTTGAGTGGCTTGTTATGCCGTTTGGTTTATGCAATGCACCTGCAACTTTCATGCGGGTAATGGATGATGTCTTAYGTCCTTTTCTTGATGATTTCGTTATTGTCTACTTATATGACATTTTAATTTTCAGCAAGACTAGAGAAGAGCATGTCATGCATGTTAAGAAAGTACTTGATATTTTGAAGAAAAATCAGTTATTTCTTGAAATGTCAAAGTGTGAATTTGGAAAAACTTCTTTGGTTTATTTGGGACACATAGTAGGAGGAGGTGCTTTGAGAATTGATCCTTCCAAAGTAGAAGCCATTGTGAACTGGCCTACTCCCAAATCCATCATAGAGGTAAGAAGTTTTTTGGGTGCAGCTCAGTATTGGAGGAAGTTTATTTCTAACTTCTCTGCCATAGCAGCTCCTATGCATGCAATGACTAGTGTGAAGCATGCTTTCCAATGGGGAGGTAAGCAACATAAAGCTTTTGAGTCTTTGAAAGAGAAGTTAAGTTCAGCTCCATTCCTTGCATTACCGGACTTGAGACAGTCATTCAAGATTCAAACATATGCTATTGATTACGCCATGGGTGCAGTTCTCTTACAGCATGGTAAGTCTGTTGCATTTCATTCTGAGACATTTAATGGTGCTGTTGTGAGTTATCCTACATATGATAAAGAGTTGTATGCGTTGGTTCAAAGTGTCAAAAAATGGAAACACTATTTGATGGGCAAAGAAACCATTGTTCATACCGACCATCAGCCTTTACAATACTTGCAATCGCAAAGTAAATTGCAACAGTCACGTCATTTCAGATGGATGGGCTTCCTACAA
>JASDQU010105843.1:125430-141527 GCA_032191745.1 Picea mariana
AATCCATCTACATCAAGATTGTCCTCTTCCTAACATCGGCATGTACCGCTTGTCTATCATGGAGAATGCTGAAATCAAGAGGCAAATTAAAGACTTGTTGGACAAAGGATTCATAAGACCAAGCGCTTCGCCATGTGGGTCACCGATAGTGTTGATTCCAAAAAAAGATGGAACTTGGCGCATGTGTGTGGACTTCAGGGCTTTGAACAAAATAATGGTAAAGAATCGTTACCCACTTCCAAGAATAGATGATTTGTTGGATCAATTGAAAGATGCTAAATATTTCACTAAGTTAGACTTACGTAGTGGTTATCATCAAGTTAGAGTTGCAGAAAGTGACATTTGGAAGACAACATTTAAAACCAAACAAGGACTCTTTGAGTGGCTTGTTATGTCGTTTGGGTTATGCAATGCACCTGCAACTTTCATACGGGTAATGGATGATGTCTTACGTCCTTTTCTTGATGATTTAGTTATTGTCTACTTAGATGACATTTTAATTTTCAGCAAGACTAGAGAAGAGCATGTCATGCATGTTAAGAAAGTACTTGATATTTTGAAGAAAAATCAATTATTTCTTAAAATGTCAGAGTGTGAATTTGGAAAAACTTCTTTGGTTTATTTGGGACACATAGTAGGAGGAGGTGCTTTGAGAATTGATCCTTCCAAAGTAGAAGCCATTGTGAATTGGCCTACTCCCAAATCCATCACAGAGGTAAGAAGTTTTTTGGGTGCAGCTTAGTATTGGAGGAAGTTTATTTCTAACTTATGTGCCATAGCAGCTCCTATGCATGTCGTGACTAGTGTGAAGCGTGCTTTCCAATGGGGAGGCAAACAACAGAAAGCTTTTGAGTCTTTGAAAGAGAAGTTAAGTTCAGCTCTAGTCCTTGCATTACTGGACTTGAGACAGCCATTCGAGATTCAGACAGATGCTAGTGATTACGCCATGGGTGCAGTTCTCTTACAACATGGTAAGCCTTTTGCATTTCATTCTGAGACATTTAATGGTGCTGTTGTGAATTATCCTACATATGATAAAGAGTTGTATGCGTTGGTTCAAAGTGTCAAAAAATGGAAACACTATTTGATGGGCAAAGAAACCATTGTTCATACCGACCATCAGCCTTTACAATACTTGCAATCGCAAAGTAAATTGCAACAGTCACGTCATTTCAGATGGATGGGCTTCCTACAACAATTTCACTTGGTAATAAGGTACAAGAAAGGTATTTACAACAAGGTTGYTGATATGCTTTCAAGGCCTATTATTTGTGCTAGTACTTTGCTTAAGAATGATTCTATTGTACATGCAAGTTACATAGAACAATATGCTTCAGATGTTGATTTTAAGGATGTATATACTAACTTGAGTGAAGGAAATCATGTTGAGGAGAATGATTATCATTTGCATAATAATTTGCTGTTTCATTTGGGCAAGTTATGTATACCACAAGGGGAGAGACTAAGCATCATGAGAGAAGCTCATTCTTCTCTCATAGCTGGACATTTTGGGGTAAGCAAAACGGTGGCACATTTATAGAGGTATTGTTATTGGCCTCGCATGGTAGATAGTGTTTCATGTTTCATTAGAGGTTGTTCATTATGTGCTACAAGCAAGCCTAGTAATAGGAAGCTTAGTTTATATACGCCATTGCTGGTACCTTCTAGACCATGGGAAAGTGTTTCTATGGATTTTGTTGGAGGGCTACCATTATCTAGAAAGAAACATGATTATCTTTATGTAGTAGTTGATCGTTTCAGCAAGATGTGTATTCTTATGTCATGTAAGAAAACTATAACTGCTGAACAAACTGCTAATTTATATTTTCAACATGTATGGGTTCATTATGGCTTGCCTACTTCTATTGTTAGTGATAGGGATTCCAGATTTGTGGGGAATTTTTGGTCCAATTTATGAAAGATGATGGTCACCAAGCTGAAAAAGAGTACTGCTTTCCATCCACAAACAGATGGCCAAACAGAAGTAGTGAACATAACCATTGTACATCTTTTGAGAGGTTATTGCAGCAAGCATCCCAAGCTTTGGGATGAGCATTTGCATTACATTCAACATGCTTACAACCAAGCCAAGCACTCTTCTACAAATACTTCACCTTTTGAAGCTTGTTTTGGGTATTTGCCTAAATCACCTTTAGATTTTATTCTTGAGAAGGATGTGGCCATTGATGGTCATAGTGACATTGACAAAGCTCGCATGTTCATTGAAAGAATTCAGCTCATACATCAGCAAGTTCAAGAACAACTTGTAAAAAGTCAAGGCAAATACAAGGAGAGGCATGATAAGCACAGAATTGATCATAAGTTTCAAGAAGGGGACGAGGTATGGCTGCATATTAGTAAGGAAAGAATGCAAGGAGAAGGTAAAAAGTTGAAGCCTATTCGTTATGGTCCATTCAAGATCCTTAAACAAGTTGGAAATAATTCTTTTCAATTAGATTTGCCTTCATACATGCAAATGTATTCCGTTATGAATGTGGAAAATTTACGTTTGTATGAACCTCCTCTAATTGTTGATTATGAAAGTGACATTCAACTACCTTCCATAGAGGATTTCTCGCTAGAATTTTTGGATGAGTTGAAAGAGGATGCTATCCTTGACAGAAGGACATGCACTTCAAGGAGGGGAAATGTTGATTATGTTCGGGTTGGTCTTAAAGGCAGCAAACCGAGTAAGGCAAAGTGGATTGAATTGGAAAAGGTGAGGGACTTGTACCCTCATCTTCTTAATAGGTAATTGAAGGCTTTTGGGGTCCAAAAGCTTCCCAATCGAGAGGTGTGATCAGGTGATCATGTCCTAAGTGAAGAAAATGCTCAAAATTGGAATTGCTCAGAATTGGTTGAAGTCAGAACGACTGGATAGGCCTCGTCGATACGATCCTGTTTCCGTGAATGGCACGCAAAACCGACTCTGTATGCGAAATTTATTCAAGTTTGAATATTCTCTATTTCATTAAATAATAATAATAATAATAATAAAAAGAAGTATATACATATTTAAAAAAAATGTGGTTGGCCCGGAGGCCGCCACATTGCCTCAAGTTTAAAAAAAAATTCGGAGTGAAAAATTATTTTGGAGTTGGTAGGATTCGACCGCGGGTCGATGGGAGGGCAGCCCCGAGACCTAACCACCCGGGCTAGTGGTGGTTCTTACCTTTGATACAACAAATTTTATTTAAAAATTTGAAACAAGTTTGGAATGGCGGTAAAAAAGGGGACCAGCCCCTAAGGACCAGCCCCCTATACACGGGACCATGAGCCCAGAACCATGGCCCATAGTCCTCCAACGATTTCGGGAAGGCGGTTAGTGGAAGAACACATGTCTCGGCGGTTAGTGGATGCCACGGTTTTGGCTGACCGTTGGCTCAAACGGTTCGTATGGTGGTGGTTTAGTTGGTCTATGTGACCACTACCACTAACAACAAACTTCAATGCTAACAGTCCGACGAATTTTGGGCGGAGTCTGCCTTTTTTGGTGCCCATTTGCCATTTTTAGAAGTGTTAACTCCCGCTACTCCAGATTTGGTGGACTTTTTTTGGGAAAAGGGGACAAAACTTGTTTTTGGCATAACTTCTTCTACAGGAAACCATTTGGGACAAAATTTTGGTCGATTTTGGGTATTCTCAGCATTTTGGAGCGACTGGAACAGGTTGCAGAGACAACAGAGGTGTCATTCAGCCATTTTTATGTCAGATTATCTTGAGGAGCCATCAGGGCCTTGAGGGAAAAGGCGCTGCATTGGATCAACCTTCACTGTTTTAGGTGAAAACAGAGTCATTTTAAGCTTCTTTCTGTATTCTGAATTCATTTTCACAACTGGTTTGGCCTGTTTTAGGCCTTTTTCTCATTGTAATACCATTTTGAGCATGAATAGATCAAGGACATGCCCATTGGGAGCCTTGGACCTGACAGATGTAGCCCAGGAGGGGTGAACTGCCTCATCATGTGTTGTGTGTTTATGGTGAAATTATTTTGCTGTGTTAGACATATTTAAGATTGTTAAACAGTAAACTAGAACAATACTCCCTCACACAAAAATTTTATGAACAGTGATTAAAAACACTTTGCACATTTATTTTCAATGGAAATGAATACTTTGAACAACAATACAAATACTTTCATTTTCAGATCTGTATATATGTTACACATGTACACATGATATTTGTATTCACATGTTCAAATTTATATGATCTTCAATCATGTTCTTGATAGATTTCAAGTTAACAAGTTCTTGTCTTTAACATGTATATCGACATTTTATATTATGAATATTTAAATAAATTATTCTTGAACCGTGTACAAGTTTTTTTGGTATGTTGGAAACCAAGATGTAAATAGATCAATACCATATGAGGCCAGTACAATACATGGGACGCAGAAAGTGCATTCAGTTAAAAAAAAAGGCTATCAAAATGTGTTTTCATTTGATAGAAGAAATTAATCTTGTTTTTGTTCAGTTTGCATAGAGGACACATAATCCATAGAGATTTGCAAAAATGAAAATGCGGAATATGTTAAAGCTTGGAGAGATACCAAACTTAATACAAAAGGGAAAATGCCACTTGCAAGCTCAGAGGAGATGGAATCAAAATAAACTATAGTGTCAATTGATGGCGATATAGTTTCCGATCTTGTTAGAGAAGGTAATTTATGTTTCAATTGTTCAAATATATTTATTAAATATTTAAACAACTTGTAGGTGTACTTGTACGTTGGATATATAAAATTTATATATAGTAGATGAGTAATGGCACGTGCATGTGTGCTAATCTAACGAGAACTGCTTGTTGGAACATATCAAATTATTATCAGGAGATGTCTTTGTCGTGGTTGCACATGTAGACAACACTGAAAACATGAAATATTATTTGATGTGATGCACATAAGGAAATATGAGGTTATTAGAAGATTTTGATGATAACGATTTTATATATGAAAGAGGATCCATCGTATTGAAAGGCTATTTTTTTCAAGAAACCCATCAAACCAATAGTCATGGTCACTTTCAAGACTATCAGTGAGATGTCATAAGTTGTCAATATAGTCATTTGGTATGTGCAATGTGCATAAAGTTAATAGAGATTCAATCAAGGGAAAAACAAGTTATAAAATGGAAAATGTCAAAATCCGATCATGAACGAATAATTGAAGATGGCATACCATTACGATTTCTTTAAACAAGTGACATACATTCCAGAATTTTTTTATTTTGCATTGAAAGTACACGTATTTATGGATATGTAGGATTCTTGAATCATCTTGTTTAGTTTAATTTCGTGGGCCATTCAAATAATGAACTATATTTTTGATGAATTATAACTTATCGAGCTTTATTTACAATTTTGTTCATAAAACTAGATCTAAATTGGTCAATTCAAAATTATTAAATATTCGGGTCCCCATATGTCCTCCGGACCACTTAAGAGATGAGATAAAATGCTCTAGAGTTTCTAGTCATGCCTTGAATTTGATGTTGTTTGGTTTTTAATACCATGTCCATTCGAGTAAGGTGAGTTTTAATGAAATGTTTGTCATGTACTTCTTTATTAAACACAATTTCGCACATATAACTAGATCTCAATTATAATTGATGTTCGGGTCCGCATATGTCCTCCCAACTGCTTCATATTCAATATATCTTGGAGATTTCCTCCAAGGCTTGGTTCACACACACTTTGATGTGATCAAAGGGATTGCCCACAATGATTTCTTCCTCTTTCATGAGTGAAAATTTTACAATCTCAATGCTATTTAAATTGGCATGTTCCATAATAATAGAGTCAAATACTCCATTGTTAATGTCAAAGTTAGTGAGCCATTTATGTATCTTAACTTTAGGGAAACTTGTGAGACCATCAATTTTTCTACTAGGGAGATCTTAGTTGCCTTCAAGTTTGCTTCAAATTCTTCTTTAGTATAAATTTTACCACCCTATGTAATGGAAGTCCACTCCAATTCTTTTATGAAAAAAAATGTCATAAATAATATTTAACTTTCTCTCTCCACAAACACTTCACACATTGCAATCAACTATTGTAATATGTCAACCTTTCTACCCCAACCTCCTTTTATCTATTTCAACCTATTATTTGAGGGAAGATTCTCCTTCTCTCTTTTATGTTCATTCATGTAAGTGTGATTCCTAATAAATGTATGAAAGCAAATGAAAAAGTTGAAATGAAATGAAATTTTCATTTCAAAGTTGAAATTGATTTATGAAATTTGTTTTTGCTCTCCAAACATGGACATGAAATAAAATTCTCCATTTATGAAACTTCTTCTAGCCAACAAACACAATGAATGGACACTCTTTTTTTTATAAGATAACTAAAATGAATGGATATAGGAATTTCCTCCTCAAAGGAATATTGAAATTCAATATCCATATCTACTTCCTGATTGGTGTGTATTATACAAAAAGATTCAAATTGAACCTTGATGTCTATGTACAAATAGGGCACTCCAAATAAAAAGTTGTTTTCAGTCTCTACCTTCTTAATTTATCACATAAATTAAGTTCAAATTATTCATACTCTATTGTTTTTGTATCATATAAATTATATATCCTTGAACTTCTCACAATGTTTTAAGAATAGCCCATCTCATAGTTCTAATGTAAGTTCAATATCCATATATTGATTTCTATTGGTACAAAAGGCTTTACATTGGACCTTGATGTCTATGTACATATATGGAACCAAAAAAAGTGGTTTTCACCCTTCCCTTGAACTTCTCACAATGTTTTAAAAATAGTCAATCTCATTACATTCCAATGTAATGTTCAAAAAGTGGTTTTCACCCTTCCCTTGAACTTCTCACAATGTTTTAAAAATAGTCAATCTCATTACATTCCAATGTAATGTTCATAATTTAAGTTTCTGTATCATTTTTTTTTAATTTATAATAAACTTAAAAATAATTTTGATTTTTAACTTTGAGATTTATGATTAGTATGTAAATTAAATTTCCATTATAAATTTCATTTAACAAATTATATTTTACATTTAGTTGTGATTTAAAATTTGTTTAGTATCTATGTACTTTAAACTTAAGACCTCTTTAAAAATTTTCACTTGTGTTCTTAACACTTCATCAATTAAATATTCAATGAACTTCTGTTAAATATTCAACGATATTTAATGATATTTAATTGAATAGTATCTATGTACTTTAAACTTAACACTTATTTGAAAATTTTCACATGTGTTCTTAACACTTCATCTATTAAATATTCAATGAACTTCTGCTAAATATTCAATGAAATTTAATGATATTTAACTAAATAGATCATGTTCAAGTTTTTCAATTTTAATATGATTGAGTATGGTAATCTATCTTTTATTTTGATTAAATTGATTACATTTTGCTAATCTATCAATTTGTTGTTTTTTCTTTAACGTTGATTATAAGTTGATTAAATTGTATTAATATAAATAATGTTATTTTCAGTAATTTTGATATACTTCAAAATAATATATGAAAAAGTTATTAACATATCCAAATTTCCAATCCTACAAACTTTACAAAGTTCAATGTTTATGACAATAAATTTTTAAACATTTTTTTTTTTTAAGTAAGATTGTATAAAAGTCTGTCAAAATCAAAGAGTACAAAAAACTTCCATAGTTTCAAGCTGTAAACACTGAGCTGCCCATAAGGGGAAACCAACTCATCCAGCTGAACCACTTCATAGCTTAAGTCTTAGTCTTCTACTGATGTGAAGAGAGTCCAAAAATTCTGGCCCCTAACGGTGGCCGTTACAACAATGAAAATTATAAACATAAGCTTTCTAACTGTAATAACCATAAACATTTGTAGAAAAGGTGGCCAGAAAAAGGTGGCCATGCACATAGCGTAGTAACAAAGACCTAGGCATATCACTGATAGGGGATGTAATGTGGCCACATGTCCAGGAAGAAGGCATCGATTGTCGAGTCCTCGAGAGGAGTCGACTCCTCCTCTATTGGTCTCTCGTCCAGTTGCATGGCATCCTCTGGTTGTGTTGGCACATTCTCCTCTTGCATGGCGTCCTCTGACTGGGATGGAGGCACATTCTCCTCTTGGTATGGCTTGGCATGGTCCGAAGTCTCCAGTGGGGGAGCTGGTGCCAATACCGGTGTTGTAGCTCCTACTGCTTGGGCTTCCTCTGCTGGGGGGTGAAGAGCACCCTGCATTGCTAAAAGAAAATGCAGGAATTGAGAGGCCTTGCCGTCCAAGATCTCATGACGAAACCAGAGGTCATCCACATCCTGGCACAAGTTGAATACCAGGCCCTGTAGCAGTGCGAGGCTTGATTGCCATTCATATTCTGGATCAACGCTAGAGCCGACTCGAGAGTGGGGTTGTTGACAGGAAGTTTGGCTGGCTTCTGGACCATCAATCTGAAATCAAGCGTCGAGAGGTGAGGCCTGAAGCAACAAGGAGGCCGAAGAGTTAGGAGCAGCCAATGGACCTGGGTGTGAAGCAGAGGCAGAATTTCTGGAAGGTCCTGGGTTGTAATCCAGTGAGGCCCTTGAGCATTCCATCCCCTCCAATCTGTTGGCAAAAGATGAGGAGAGGGGCAGGAGGTTGGCTAGTGTTTGATTCGACTGCGCCAGGGAGGAGGACGAGGTGGCCGACAAGGAGGAGGAAATGTGGGAGGGAGTGGGCGGGGGGCAGAGGACCAAACGAGGTCGGCTTGGCTGCCATGCTGAGCCTCGATTAGAATTCCCTCATAGCCTGGGCATATCTGAAACACCAGGAGGGAAAATATGATCCAAGACCAAAGAGAGCGACAACAGACCGAGAGAGGGTGACAACAGACAAGGAAAGGCTGGGCAGGAGGCCGAGCTCTGAAGAAATCAACCAGGGGGAAATGAGCCATCTGGAGCCCCTGGTATGTTTTAAATAACCCAAGGAGCTGGTGTGATTCATTAAGTATCCACACACGTAGAGTAAAGGCCAAACGAAGGCGCTGGTCCATCGGAGGGATGGCAAGATAGAGCAGGGCACACTGACAGTAATGGCGCCCTGTCTCGAGCAAGGTGAACTTAAAGGCATGAGGGTGGCGAGAGGGAGAGGCACGCGGTCGCCACGTGGCCGACGCCACAGAGGCTCTCTCCTGGATGCTCCACTCGACGCGTGTTCTCCACTATCACCCCATCCGCAAGAATAATTTTTTAAACATTGCTGAAAACTAAACAAAAAATAAATTTACAATTCTCTACAAAAGATAGATTATGTAAAAATATAATGTAATGTATGTGACAATAATTTTTTTAAAACATCGCTGAATAATCCATAAAAAGACATAATTATGTAAAAACACAATAACAACAAAATACATCAAAATGGAAAATAGTCAATAAAACATAACTAAATATTTCTTGTTAAAATAAATCATTTTTAATTTTAGCACACTATCATAGAACATAAATTTCCCTTTCATCATCATAAACAATATAAACCATTTAGAAAAATCAAAGATCAAACAATAAATTGATATTTTGAATTATATATATACTAAAAGAAGCATAGTTGCAGTAGCTACACAATGAAATACATAGGTTCCAAAGGCATTTTAGGATAATAACAAAAACTAAGAGGCAATTCACTTTTAAATCCAAAATTCAACTCTAAGCCATCACTGACATAGATCTCTTCATACCTGGAAAAAAATTAAAAATGTACACACACCTCTAAAATGTACTATCGAAATGTTCTTTTTATCAATCAAAGATTCATTATTTGGGACATATCATATGTGGAGAAGGTATCATTGTGGATCCAGCGAAGGTATAGGCTATTATGGAATGGCCAACACCGACGAACGTACATGGAGTACGTATATTTATGGGTTTAGCAGGATATTACCGATGATTCGTCGAAGGTTTTTCGAAGATAGCATATCCAATCATGGAATTGGAGAAGAAAAACAAGAAGTTCATATGGAAAGAGAAATGAGCGAAAGAATTTCAAAAGATTAAAGAGTTCTTAATGACAACGTCGATACTGAAGCTCCTCGACATGGACAAAGAATTCTTGGTATGCACAGACGCATCCAAAGAAGGCTTAGGTGGAGTTTTGATGCAAGACGGTCGAGTGATCTCTTACATTTCAAAGAAATTGAGAAATCATGAGGAGAACTATGCAACACACGACTTGGAGTTATTAGAAATTGTATATGCCTTGAGAGTATGGACACATTGTTTGATTGGATGAAAATTTGAATTAAAGAAAGATCATTGTGGATTGTAGCATATATTTACTCAGAGTGACTTGAACACGCGACAAAGGCGTTGGTCAAAATTACTTAGTGAATACAACTTTGAGATTACTTACATTAAAGGAATGGCGAATAGAGTGGCAAATGCATTGAGTCAAAGACCACACATATTATCGGTAATACCTCTTAAGACGAATCTGCGAGAAAATATTCTATCTCTACATATTGACAATGATTGGTATAAGGAAGTTAAGACTAATAATGGACAAGATACCATGATTGTACCAAAGTTTGAAGGTTATTCATTGGACAACGACGGATTGCTGAGATATAACGACATGATTTATGTACCGCCTAATGATGAATTAAGAAGTTTGATCCTAAAAGAAGCTCATCGAGCAGTTTACATGGCTCATCCAGGAGTCACAAAGATGAAGCCAAACCTTAAGCCTTTATTCTTATGGAAATGAATGAAAACGGACATAGTTAGTTACGTGGCGAAATGTCTAGAATGTCAGTAAGTGAAGGCTAAGCATAGACATCCAACAGGACTGTTACAACCACAGGATATTCTTGAATTAAAATGGGAAGTCATTTCGATGGACTTTATTATTGGATTGCCACTGACGATAAGGAGACATGATTCGATCTTTGTGGTAGTTGACACTCTGATGAAGAGTGCACACTTTATTGCAGTGCGTACAACGTATCAGGTGCAAGATATAGCTAGAGTATTTGTCAAAGAGATTGTAAGGTTACATGGTGTACCAAGAAGGATCATATCTGATTGAGGATTGGTGTTTACATGACAATTTTGGACCAGTTTCCAAAATGCCTTGGGCACACAACTGAATTTTAGTACAACATATCACCCAGATACAGACATACAAATAGAAAGAACGAACCAAATTTTGGAGGATATGTTGCATATGTTTGTAATGGATCAACATAAATGTTGGGAGGACTTATTGCCATTGTTAGAGTTTGCATACAACAACAGTTACCAGAGTATGATTAAGATGGCATCGTTTGAGTTTCTTTATGGGCGACCGTGTCAGATGTTGTTGAGTTGGGATCGAATTGAGGATAGGGTCCTGGTAGGACCAGAAGTAATCCAAGAAATGGAAGAACATATGCAATCGATAATATAGAGGATTAAAGAAGCGTAGGATTGACATAAGAGTTATGCTGATGTGAATTGCATTGACCGCAATTATGAGATTGGTGACAGAGTTTTCTTGTGGGTAAAACCGCACAAGGGTTCGATCAAGTTTGAGAAGGGTGAAAAAATATCTCCTGGGTATGTGGGACCTTTCGAGGCCGTGGAAAGGAAAGGACCTGTGGCTTATCGACTAGCCTTGCCTGATTCTTTGAGGTGTATGCACGATGTATTTCATGTATCTGTTTTACGACATTATATTAGTGATTTGTCACATGTTATTGATATGAGTTCTTTGGAAGTGTCGGACGAGGGTGCTCTCATGGTAGAGCCAATACACATTCTGAACCATCGTATTCAAAAACTATGACATCGAATAGTCGATCAGGTCAAGGTCCAGTGGGACAACTATAGTCCACACTCGGCTACCTGGGAGGACACATATGAGATGGGTCAACAATTTCCTTACTTGTTTGATAGATTAGACATATATATCTATGTCAGATACATTTATTTACTTGCATTTATATATTGTACAAACTTTGTGATGGAGTTTAAACCAAGAGGGGGTGTATGTAACATCTCGTTCTACTGGGCACACTTTTATTGACTTATTCTTTGAGGACACTTGCGTGCAAGTGATCTGGTTATGGTACATTATGATTTCGTTTCGATTATGGGTTATATATGATGATGATGATGTATTGTGACTTGTTGTTATTTTGATGTATATGTATTGGCAGATGCTATTGATGAATTTTACTGAGTGTGTAGGACACATGACATGTTATGGATTCTAATGACATCAATGGACTTCTTTGGACTCCGGATTGAGTCAGGGAGTGGATTATATTTGATTGAGTATTTCATTTTACGCACATGTGACATATGATTGATTACAATATGATTTATGTGTATGGATTATTGACACTGTTTTTGTCAGTGGATGCAGGCTTGACGATGCTTGCTAATCTGACTCGCATAAGGAGTAAAGGGGCCATGCATAGAAACCAGACATTTGGGGGAGAGGTGTGGCAACCTCCTTGTCACAGCCTACTAGCACTCCCGCCATGGTCTGACCTATAGGTTAATGATTACCTAGTTCGATAGGTCCACAATGTCGTGAGCTCAGACTGAGACAATCACTCATGAATATTTCTAAGGGGTGCACAATAAGGTGAAATCATTATTCCTTAGAAGCCCTTAGTTTCTCACAAGGTCGACTGAATGGAGTGTTGACTCCAAGGGTTAGACAAAATCTCAAAACCAGTCAAAGGAGAGTGGAATCCTTGGAGCACGGAGGTGCATCTTGAAGGGAACATCGTGTAATTAAAAACTTGAGTCAATAAATCTAAGTGGCCTAGAAAACATTGAAATGGTTAGACCTTGTTAGAATAAAATAATAAATTAAACAGTAAATTATTAATTATAAAGCCTAATAAAATTCTAAGACTAAGTCTAAGTCTAAATTTTAAATAAATGAACTATGACATAAGTTAAAAGATTTGAGATAAATTCAAATTCTAGAAAAAGTGGGAATACAATTTAAAGGGTGGACAAAATGCAAATGTGTGCACGAAATTAATAATTTTGTTTTTTAAAATAGAAATAAATAATAACTTGAGACAAAAGGTATATACATAGAACAGTATCTTAAGTCAAGCTACCACTAAGTCTAACTAAAATAAGACTACTAATCCAACTCTAACTAAGATCTAGTTAGGAGACACTCATTAAATGATAATTTGGGGAACAAAGGGACAACTAAGAGAGAAAATAAGAACACATTGGGGAATGTGAGGAAAATTGTCTTTTTAAATAAAATTAAAATGGTAATTACTTGTGCAACTTGGGGAGAGTGTGACAAGTGTGTGGGTGAATAATCGTAATTAATTTAATCTAAAAAGTTAATTATTTGTGCATGACAACATGTGTCAGTGAGGAAATTTCTATAAAACAAATGGTGTAGAAGGGAAATAGATCTCACCTTTGATGGTACTGTTATGCTGCCAAAATTTTGTTGGACTGTGTTTTACTTGTGAGAATTTGGGGATTCAAGCTTGAGAAAGAATGGAAGCTCTTCCTTGCGAGGCAAGCTTAGAGCTATTGTTTTTGTCTCTGGTTTTATGCTTGGCCCCTTTGCGGCTCGGGGGGATAAGGGGGAAGATGAGTACCCCTAGCATTGGTTGGGAGGTAGCAATGTAGTCTTGGTATTAACAAGGCAAAGGAAGAATATTACACAAGCTCTGAATTGAAGATCATCATGACACAACTCTAGCTTTCGGTTATAGTACTTGGATATTGAATTTATGTTATATGTTAAATTAAGATAAACACTTTTCTTTTCCATGAGTATTTATCATAGTCGATAATGTTTATGTAATATATATATTTTCTTATACTGGCAATATAATGGTTGAAATCGATTGATATAAGTTTAGATAAAACTGAATGTAAATTACTTGAGGAATTGTTCTGATGCATTTGCAATTAATATCTTGAGTGTGGATTTTCCATTATTACAATAGATCAATCTTCCTTGTTATATTAGTGTTGACTAAAACCCTTAGGCGCTAAATGCGAACATTAAAGATGATGTAAGAACGTTGTTTTATACTAAGTAACTCGAGTATAATTAATGATGTAAATTAATATTAGATCGCATATTGAATGTTTTTTGTTACTAACTTGATGTACTTATGTAATGTTATTCATGAATTTCTATTCAGATTTTTAAGAAATAATAGCAAGGATATTGATTGTTGTATATGCATATAATTGTGTTGTGTAATTGGAAACCATGTTACAAGATTATTCTTCATTCCTTGAATAAATTATGGTTAATTTGCTATTGATCTTAGTTTTGAACTTCAGTATAGGATTGGAGTTACGGGATTTAGTTACCTCCTTGTTCCTCAGAACAATCGCCAATACAGAGACCTTAAGTGGTCAAAATCAATCAGATGAATCTTGGACTTGAGCGTTGATTATATGTCTTGGAGGTCCTAACCTTGTAGGTTAGGTTGGTAGGTAGACATCTCTTGTTATCTTGAGGTAATATGGTTGATCTATGAATAATAGTGATATTACATCCGATTCTAGCTATTTAGTGTTGTAGATGCTAGTAGAGTGTGTAAATATTGAAGTATGTTATTGTTGCATATCACTTGTCCTAACAATTCTTTTATTTTTTTTTACCACTACTGTACTCACTTAAATTTATGTCTTAACGAAGAGGTCGTTACATAAAACATAATGGTGCGTTACTGTAACAAACACACACATATTCGTCTATAACATTGTAAAGCACCGAGCGTTTATATATGCATCACAACGGTCCCATGAATTCAAATAATAAAAATAATAATTATCTAATATCGGTGCTCCAAAAATTTAAAACGCACTGGTGTGTCATATACATACTGTTATCGCACAGTTTGTAGGAAAGGATTAGGTAGCTTGAGTCAAGGCTTCAAACTGGCATAACAGGAGCTTTCCCACCCACTGTCACCTCGATGGGGAGCTCTTTCTATTTAGGGTGGCTAGTCCCAAGGGAGACGTCCCTAGTAATCTGGGTGAAAGGGMTAAAGGTATAATGGATCAAGATAAGAGTTTCCTTTCACAGATTACTGCCAAGAGAGATAGTCAAGGAAGAGATATATCACTGAATGAGCCCCTGTTTACGAGACAAGACAAATAAAACTAAAAGAATGTGCTGCAGTGGTTAGTACTTCAAAGTATCAATGACTATCTTCAACATATATATGAGCAATGATTAAATGTAATTATTGACGAAGTCAATGATTACTAATAAAGACAAAGGCTTATAGAACTTCTTCAACAAATACAAAATGATAAAGGCATTCAATGTCAAATCTTTGTATTATCACAATGCAATAAATATCACAAATCTGCTCATATAAATATTGTTGCTGTGTCACTATTGCAGAAATTTGGTGACGTCAGCCCTAGTATTAGGTCAAAATTAAAGACAATGAGAAGAACGTTGTGTCAAACAAGCTTATGAATGTAATCAACAACTCAAGGTCTATCAAATAGATGACAAAGTCAAAACGTTTTAAGGCCAAACAAGGTTTTTAGCAGGTATGACGTCACCTATATTGTTGTTGTTTTTAGGGTTAGGGTTAGCTAGTCAAAGAGGCAGACGTTTTGACAAATCAACCAACGAAAAGGCTTGAAACCTCTATGGCTATCAAGAGATGAGTCAGCCACAATTTTTGGTCCAAACACAAGTCTAAAAAAGGCAAGACGTCATCATCATTTAGGGTTAGTCTAGACGCTAGGGTTAGTTAGGGTTTCAAATAAAGAGAGTTTGAAAGAGTGTTTAAGCACAAATAACCTCAACGTTGTACTTCTAGACTAGTGCCTTGGGTTAATGGAGTCTAATAGAGAAAGGCTTATGGCTTGGAAGGATTTAAACCTAAGGACAAGAAGGTTGAGTTTAATGGTGTTGCTATGGCAGGGCCACCAAATGAAAACCCTAAGGGGAGGAGGCTCATTCCGGTGTAGCTAAAGCTAGGCCTCATGCTCCTCCCTCTTTCCTTAAGACTCTTTTAGCAAAACGGCTAGCTAATAAACACAAATCTATGGCTGAAAAGTGTTGCTTGGGGACAAGGCTTTTCAAACCCTAGAAGCAAACCCTAGGTGTAAAATAAATTAGGCCTAGGACGCCTTCTTTCTTCAATTTATGTTCA
>JASDQU010105843.1:153149-179690 GCA_032191745.1 Picea mariana
ATCATTAAAGTTATCAAATATATGCATGAAATCCCTATCATATCATCTAAGAGCTCAAAGACATTACACAGATCTACTATACAAAGCTAAGGAAACCAACAAGACAACCTATTGGGCTAATACCCACAAGAGATGGAAAGTTTCCTCAAAGGATTATTCAAGCCATGTGTAATGATGTGATATGGTTTTAGGGATGTTCAGTCATAGTAAGACCAAGGGCTGGTGTTGTCTGTGGGTGCCTTTGTAGGAGGCGAGCTGTACCTGTCATGGATGCATTTTTTCCAAGCCCTTTTATTGCCTTATCTTTCTTTTATTGCTTTTTTACTACAAGGTCTTGACGAAGAGGACACTGCCTTGGCTTGGTGGCCAGAGCTGACAGCGTTACCCACTAGTATCTTTGCAGAAATGAGAAGGCTGGCTCGTGATGAGACCCCCTTTCCTTTTGTCATGCAACCAAAGGTCACTGCCCTGGTTTGGTGACCAGATAGTGGCAATGTCATACTTCTAAATACCTATGAACATAATGGGCCGGTTCGTGATGAGACCTCCCATCCTCTTGGTTAGATCTTGCATTTATTTATTATTATTTTTCTTAGGGTCCCTTAGTTTCTTATCGAGAGGCTTTTTATTGCCTTCTCGAGGATCCCCTAGGCGAAGCATCTCTAGGTTTTATTTCCTATGGCTTTTATCTTTTACCAGCTACTTTTCCCCCTAGGCCTTTAGCCCCTTCTTTCCACAAGACAAGATGTAGCCCTGGAAGGTCATCCTAATGGCCAGACTAGGGGAATGGGATGGATGAGCGGGGTATAAGATGTAAAAGTGATAAGATGGTTGGAGCAGACGATGGCTCTACAAATCCCCCTTGGTGGCTAACCAAAACCCATGAATACCAACTTGCTAAGTTACCCCATCAATCACCCCAACAGTGGTCAAGTGGATTAGTGTAAGATCCAAGCACTCATCTGAAATGAAAGGAACCTAATGCATATATAAGAAGGTTATAACAATCAAATATGACACATACCATGATATCTCGGACCAATTACCTCATGGAGCAAGAGTCCTCTCCGATGCAAGCCCATGCCGGTGGTGATGGAAACTGCTACTACTGACAGGACAAGTCCGGTGGAGAAGAAGAAAGATGGGCCTTCCAGGGCCATGCTCAAGTCAATCCGCTCTCGATACTCCATGTCTAGGACCATGTGGGCCTCGAGACATGATCTCCTAGTTATCCCTAGATATCGGGGATAACACATACGTCATATACATATCAACATCGATGTGTTAAAGTAATAAACGCATCGAAGTTTCAATTTTTTTTTTAAACGCGAATTTGTTTTTTTACAATTGAAAAATGAGCAGGAATTTAAAATCTAATTTTATAAAGTCATTTAAATGGTAAAAACATATTAATTGTTTCATTATTTTACCAAAATTTACACTAGAAAGATTTGCAAGAGAGCTATATCGAAGAGCACTGTGGAGCAACAAAATACTTTAGAACAACATGATTTATTCAGAAGATCAGAATTTGAAGGTAATTATGGTGATTCATTTAAAATATTTGTCATAAATTCTTTCATGCGTATTAAGCTATTCAATATTTATTATTTTCCCAAAATTTTAAGGGTACAAATTTGCAAGAGACACATACATGGGAGTAGTGTGGAGTAGCAGATCAATACTTTTGAAAGTAGATTTATTCAGAAGATCAGAATTGGAAGGGCATGGTAATTCATTCAAAACCCTTTTGGAGAAACAAAATTATTCAGAAAATAAAAAATCGAAGGGTTTTGCGATTCAGAAAAATAAAATAAAAAAATTGATACTTACCTTAAACCCTTGTTTCTTCTTGTTTGTGTGATTGCAAAACTTCAACTTAGGGTTTAACTCCCTATATCACTTCATAATTATAGCTTTTCATTTTAGGTTTTTAGATTTAATGGGTTTATGTTTCCATATAAAAGGCGTTTGACATGTGATGCATCGGATCCAAACCCTCTCGACCCTGTCACGTTTTAAAAAAAAACAATTTCAGGTAATTGATGTGTCTTATGTAATATAACGCACCAGTGTGCTTACAGATACAAACACATCGACTATGCCGTAAATAATTAAAAAAATTCGTTCATGGATGTGTAAATTTATTTGTTTATGGTATTTATTTGTTTTCATTTTTTTGAATTGGAGCGGTGTTGTTAATGATACTTATCGCACCATTGTAATTTAATGTTTTTAAAAATATTTTTTATCGGTGCATTTTTAACATTAAACACATCGATGTTGTTAACGATATATTGTGCACCACTCTAATTTACTATTCTTTTAAATCTTTTTTTTTATAGCAGTGTGTTTGATAACATGTAATACACTGATGCTTTAATATTAATACAATGCATTGGGATACTTTTTTTGATGAAAATTATGTGATTTATTTATAAAATATATTTAATATCTTCTGTATTGAATGGTACAGGTTGTATATTGATAAAAAAATGTATGAGAATAGTTCAAGTAACAAAAATTCTGATGGATACAAAGATAACACATCTAGAAAGGAAAAAAAGGCAAGTTCTTTGTAAATTTAATATGTTAAAAATGCAAGTTTTTGTAAATTCTATAAAAAATTAATATGATTGAACTATATCTAAGTTTAACTAATATGTATTGGTTAGTGTGTGTCCAATAGAGCCATAAAATGAGGAAGCTCGATAATATTCTTTGTGATCTAAGTGTAGAAGAGAGTAAAAAATAATGGAAAAATTGCAAAAGGATGAACCAGGTGAATGAAAATATTCTATTCAATTTGAGTTTTTTTTTTAAATTTTCATTAACTTTTTACTTAAAAATATTAGATAACATGTCCAAAACAATCTATTAATTCACATATGTTTAATGTTCTACAGTTGGGACCAACAATGAAGGAATGAAATGTCATCCTAAGAAAATAAAAATTATAGAAGATGTAAATGATGATGAATTCGTCTTTAGCTCATCTGGAGTGGTGTTGGAAGTTAATGAAAGGGGGGATTTCTTTTACAAAACTATGAGGGATATAGTGGAACGAACATATAGACGTCATTTACACTTACAATACAAAAATCAATCCAATAATTTAAAGAAGCAGGTTATATATAAACTACAAGAAGTGTTTCTAGAGTATGCTTTTCTAGAATATGTATATATTACTACAAGTCATTCCTAATTTATTAATATCAATATTGTTATATTTATTTTTCATATATCAATATAAAATATTTAATTGTCATGTTATTTTTTTCAGGAAGATTTTTAAAATCCCAGAGGATCAACGAGATGATATCTGAAATATGCCAGTAGGAATGTCGAAAAAAGTGTACAAGGAGACGGTAAAAGAAATGGACATAATTGCATCATATGAGGAGTCATCTCAACAACAATGTGCTTCAAATGTATGAAATCATTGAATTTTTATATTAGGTACATATAAATAAATAATTCAACATTAATTATTAATTTTCAAGTATTTTCTTGCAGAAAATAAAACAAAATGGAGCTCATTCAACACATAAAACAAGACGACAAGGAAGAAAATGGTTGATAGGAAAGTTTGTGAGTAATTGTTATTTCCTTATAAAATTAACCTAAGATTTCATTTTTGTATATTTTAAGTTGTTTTACAACAACCATCCTTGAATGTTTTCAAACAGGTGCTAACATACAAAGAAGAGCCACCACAATAATTGATTGGCATTGGGCTAAGTAAGGGCTGTGAATATATGTTAGCATATCAAAAATTAATTATGGAATTTGTAAGTATCTATGTTGTTTTAGTTCTCTCATTTTATAATTAATGGAACAAAAAAAATTCTTTTATATTAAATCTATAATTTATTATGGGGTATATTAAAACTGCAGGAAACAAAGTATGGAAATTTGCCAACATAAGAGTTGTTGATAGAAGGCATGAGATTTGGTTTTGAAAAAATGTGTATCATTCAGGACTCGATTCTTGCTATGGTATGTCACTTTCCAATTTACATTCATATATATGATTTATTTCAATTTTCATTATTCTCACCAAAGCAGATACACTCATTACACTTTATTTTTATTTTTGTAGATGGAATCATTTGAAGAAGAGGAAAACAATCGAGCCAATCAACAAAACATTCGACCAAATAACCCAAGTTATAGAAATAGCTCGAGCACGTTTGACAACAGTTCCAACGAAGAATGATGATCAATATATTTGGATATCAATGCAAGCTATTGTATTTTTTGAAATAATTGTCTGTGAAAATTAGACATTTTGTTTAATGTAATGGACATAGTACTGTCCCGATTGAAAGACAAGGGATTACCAATAAGGGTCCCATTTTGTATGACAAAAAGCCTCTTATTCATATATAATAAAATATGTTTTGTTTTATTCTTTTGTGTTGTCCAATGTTCTTGTGAAATGTTACATCGTTGAATAAATATATGGATGATTAAATATTATAACGAAGAGATGCAGACACTGATGATATAACAAGATAATCCAAACATCATATCCAAATGCACTAATCAATATTTAATTTATATGAATACTATTATAAGATATATGTCATTTTTTTTTATAAACAATAGAATTAAAAAAATAACAATATTTTTTCACTATCATAGGTCGATGCTTCTGAAAAGAGAAAATGACAACCGGTGCGTTCAATGATAAAAAGCACCAGTGCCTTTAATTATAACACGCACCGGTGTTGTAACATAATATGCATCAATGCTTACATAAATTGCAAAAACATCGATATTAATAATATTTTAACCAAAAATTATAATAATAATATGGCTTATAGGTGCGTTCCATTTATAAGCACATCGATGCTTCTCTTTCACGAGTCCACATCGGGGCCTTCTCGACAACATGCACCGGTCATGTTTGTATTTGAACGCACCAATGCATGTTATCATTGATTTTCCTGGTGCTTTATTCATATTAAGGCACTGATGCATTTATGTTTATAAGAGAATGTATGCCCCATATTTCTTGGACAACCCAGGTGCTTTGGTTGACATGTGAGCACCGAGGCTTTAAGTTCAAGAACAAATCGACGCTCGATATCATATGTTCAACCGGTGCATTGTTGTTATTAAAGCACCCGATTGTAGTTTATATAAAGACATCAGGGATCCAATATTTTAGGACTTGACTGGTGCCTATTGTGCAATGTAGGTACCGATGCATTAATGTTTTAAGCACACTGATGCGTATGGTCTGTGAAGCGCATCGCATGGAAAAACATCCGCTACAACCTCCGCCCACCCAAGGTTTTTTAGTTATAGTTAAGTTCCATTATAATATCCGCAAAACCATCCGCTACTGAAAACAAATGTTTTCGCAAGTTTTTTTTGACAATTTTTGTAAAATTTTTAACACTAAAAGCCTCCACTATAACCTCCGCTAGAGGGTATTTTCCTTGTAGTGCCTTGTTTACTTCCCCCATAGAAGCATCAAGATACCTATCAAGAATATATTTGAATATTTGGGTAATGACAGGTGAAGTCCCTCCTAACAATAGGTAATTATCAGCTACAAATTGTGAATGATTAATTTGTTTTACCCTTACGATTTTAGTCCCTAGAAGATTCTCATTGAGTCATTCTTGGTTGATATTCCTTCCTAGTGACTTTTCCATTAAAATGTATAACATAGGGGAGAGAGGGTATTCTTGTATCAATCCCCAAATTCTTTGGAAAAGGGAGCCGACTGACCATTTACAAACAAACAATCCAATGATTACTTACACATGCTTGAGTATATATGATGCATTGCTTGGAAAATTAAAATTTTATGATCACCTCAAAGAGGAAGAGGTGTCTTACCCTATCAATTGCATTTTCCATATCAATTTTTATCACCATCCCTTTGTCATTGTTGAGCTGATTGGAGTGGATGGATTCTTTTATAAGAATAACATTCTAAGTTATTTGTTGTTGCTTAAAAAAAACCTTCTCGTTCCTCTAAAATTATACTTGGAAGAAGATGGTTGAGCTTGCTATGATTTTCGTTAGTATCTTACATGAAGCATTGCATAAGGATATAGGGTGGAACATAATAAAGGTATTTGAATTATTTTCTTTGGCAATTAGCAAAAGAAAAGAGGACTTTATTCCCCACCCAACTTTAAGATTTTCCTTAGTTCCATTCAACACGAGACAAAGATCACATATGATTATGCCTCAACAAGTTGGATATAAATGTATAGTAAATCCATTTGATCCTAGTGATTTGTCCAAGTCAATGATCTATATGAATGTGATTACCTCTTCCCTCTCAATCTTTCACATTAAAATTTTGTTATCTTTGTCTGATACATAGTTGGGAACAACTTAGTATATCTTGAGTAATTAAATCAAAGGTAGCCACCCCTTCCATCCATAGGTTCTTAGAGTGTCCCTAAGCTGCCACTAGAATACTAGCAATCTGGGAGACCTTGCTACCATCTTCTAGGTAAATTTCTTGAACATGATTGTGAACTTGTTTGGCTCTTGCTTGGTTATAAAAGAAGTTGACATTCTTATCTCCTACTTGTAACCATAAACACCTTTACTTTAGTCTTCAATATTCTTCTTTGTTCTTGAATGCATGATGGACATTTCCATCTAATTATTTCTCCTTGGACAAGAAATTTGTTGTTATTTTTGTTGCTTCCATAATAGAGTGAAGATCAGATAGACTTTGATGGAATCATTTGAAGAAGAGGAATATAATCGAGTCAATCAACAAAACATTAGACCAAATAACTCAAGTTATGGAAATAGCTCGATCACGTTTGAAAACAGTTCCAACGAAGAATGATGATCAATATATTTGGATATCAATGCAAGCTATTGTATTTTTTAAAATAATTGTCTGTGAAAATTAGACATTTTGTTTAATGTAATGGACATAGTACTGTCTCGATTGAAAGACAAGGGATTCCCAATAAGGGTCCCATTTTGTATGACAAAGAGCCTCTTATTCATATATAATAAAATATGTTTTGTTTTATCCTTTATGTTGTCCAATTTTCTTGTGAAATGTTACATCATTATATATGGATGATTAAATATTATAACGAAGAGATGCAGACACTGATGATATAACAAGATAATCCAAACATCATATCCAAATACACTAATCAAAATTTAATTTATATGAATACTATTATAAGATATATATTATTTTTTTTATAAACAATAGAATTAAAAAAATAACAATAATTTTTCACTATCACAGGTCGATGCTTCTGAAAAGAGAAAATGACAACCGGTGCGTTCAACGATAAAAAGCACCAGTGCCTTTAATTATAACACGCACCGGTGTTGTAACATAATATGCAACAATGCTTACATAAATTGCAAAAGCATCGATATTAATAATATTTTAACCAAAAATTATAATAATAATATGGCTTATAGGTGTGTTCAATTTAAAAGCACACCGATGCTTCTCTTTCACGAGTCCACATCAGGGCCTTCTCGACAGCATGCACCGGTCATGTTTGTATTTTAATGCACTGATGCATGTTATCATTGATTTTCCTGGTGCTTTATTCATATTAAGGCATCGATGCATTTATGTTTATAAGAGAACGGATGCCCATATTTCTTGGACAATCCAAGTGCTTTGGTTGACATGTGAGCATCGAGGCTTTAAGTTCAAGAACACATCGACGCTCGGTATCATATATTCAACCGATGCATTGTTATTATTAAAGCACCCGACTATAGTTTGTATAAAGACATCGGGGATCCAATATTTTAGGACTTGACTAGTGCCTATTGTGCAATGTAGGTACATATGCATTATTGTTTTAAGCGCACCAATGTGTATGGTCTGTGAAGCACACATCATGGAAAAACATCCGCTACAACCTCTACCCGCCCAAGGTTATTTAGTTATAATTAAGTTCCGTTATAATATCCAAAAAACCATCCGCTACCGAAAACAAATGTTTTCGCAAGATTTTTTTGACAATTTTTGTCAAATTTTTAACACTAAACGCCTCCACTATAACCTCCGCTAGAGGATATTTTTCTTGTAGTGCCTTGTTTACTTCCCCCATAGAAGCATCAAGATACCTATCAAGAATATATTTGAATATTTGGGTAATGACAGGTGAAGTCCCTCCTAACAATAGGTAATTATCACCTACAAATTGTGAATGATTAATTTGTTTTACCCTTATGATTTTAATCCCTAGAAGATTCTCATTGAGTCATTCTTGGTTGATATTCCTTCCTAGTGACTTTTCCATTAAAATGTATAACATAGGGGAGAGAGGGTATTCTTGTATCAATCCCCAAATTCTTTGGAAAAGGGAGCCGACTGACCATTTACAAACGTACAATCCAATGATTGCTTACACATGCTTGAGTATATATGATGCATTGCTTGGAAAATTAAAATTTTATGATCACCTCAAAGAGGAAGAGGTGTCTTACCCTATCAATTGCATTTTCCATATCAATTTTTATCACCATCCCTTTGTCATTGTTGAGCTAATTGGAGTGGTTGGATTCTTTTATAAGAATAACATTCTAAGTTATTTGTCGTTGCTTAAAAAAAACCTTCTCGTTCCTCTAAAATTATACCTGGAAGAAGATGGTTGAGCTTGCTATGATTTTCATTAGTATCTTACATGAGGCATTGCATAAGGATATAGGGTGGAACATAATAAAGGTATTTGAATTATTTTCTTTGGCAATTAGCAAAAGAAAAGAGGAATTTATTCCCCACCCAACTTTAAGATTTTCCTTAGTTCCATTCAACACGAGACAATGCTCACATATGATTATGCCTCAACAAGTTGGATAGAAATGTATAGTAAATCCATTTGATCCCAGTGATTTGTCCAAGTCAATGATCCATATGAATGTGATTACCTCTTCCCTCTCAATCTTTCACATTAAAGTTTTGTTATCTTTGTCTAATACATAGTTGGGAATAACTTAGTATATCTTGAGTAATTAAATCAAAGGTAGCCACCCCTTCCATCTACAGGTTCTCAGAGTGCCCCTAAGATGCCACTAGAATACTAGCAATCTAGGAGACCTTGCTACCATCTTCTAGGTAAATTTCTTGAACATGATTGTGAACTTGTTTGGCTCTTGCTTGGTTATAAAAGAAGTTGGCATTCTTATCTCCTACTTGTAACCATAAACACCTTTACTTTAGTCTTCACTATTGTTCTTTGTTCTTGAATGCATGATGGACATTTCCATCTAATTATTTCTCCTTGGACAAGAAATTTGTTGTTATTTTTGTTGCTTCCATAATAGAGTGAAGATCAGATAGACTTTGATGAAATTATTCTCTAACTTGTGTAGGAGAGAAGATGGATTTAGCTAAGAGTTTTAACTTGAATTTGACCAATTTGATTTTGGATTCCCACACCTAGGAAGGAGAGTCTCTAATTGAGTGTCTCCACACTTTTAATATGGTTTTCAAGGATGAAATATTTTGCATCTAGAGTGGATTGAATATAGAATGGATTGAGCCATAATTATCTCCTAATTAGAAGCAGAGGAGATTAGGATTGTGATTTGAATCCATTGACAGATGAATGATAGATGAAACATGAAGCATTCAAAGTAGAAGTTTCTTTGGATTAAGAACTTGTTCAATCTCTCTACTATGTAAATTAGTGCTAGATATATATTGGTAATTGTACTTCCCTAGCTTTGATTTAAGGTCATAAAGATCCCAATATAAAATCATGTCATCATCCATTTCCCTTAGTCCATCTCTAATAAGATATCTCACGTATTCTTTCTTCTTTTAGTCCCCCATTCCTTTACAATTATAGGACAATAATTTATATATTTATTTATGGGGTTTTGATCCTATTCCCAAATGATCTAAGAGGCTCCCTAGGCTCAGAAAATGCTCAAAAATAAAAGTTCTCAGAATTGCATGAAACCAATTCCATTGCGACCGTCTCGTCGTGCTGATTCCGACAGTATATTTACTTTCTCAAATGGACACTATATGCGAAAGTTATCGTACTCTGACTGTTTTCTCAAACATCGAAAAAAGTCAAAGGACTGGCAAAAAGTCAATGCTGACGTCAACATGACATCACCAATGACACCTCATGATGCAGACTTGGACCAATGGCAGTGTGACAAGTGGCAGTAGTTGACTAGGTAGATGTAGATGGCAGATCCAATTAGAATTGGACACATGGCAATTTTTGGTCAAATGTGGTGGTACCACGTGGCCCAAGCATGGGCAGCCACGTGGCACCCAGTCAGGGTCGAATGGCAAGTGTTAAAAATGTTGGGGGTCCATGGGTTTTGAACCCAAGACCACCCACCAAGCCAAGTGTTAGAATATAGAAGATGGTGTGCTCGTTTTACCATTGACGATACCTTCGTCACCCAACCATAGGCCGAAGCCTCCCTCCGAGCACCTTAACCTTGATTGAGAATTCCTCTAGAAGAAAACCCTAGGCTAGATAGCCAAACAAAGGGTAACACACCTCTCTCTAAGGATAGCACAACACAAAATACTGATCAGATAGTCCCAAACCCTAGCCAAGAGATAATCAAGCCAATACTGAAAACTTACTGCTGCTGTAGCTGCACCAGCAGCTCTCCTCCAAACCTGTGCACAAGACTGCAACTGCAGTGCGCACCAAAACTGGGAACTGCAATTCTGAGATGTCACAAATGAGAACCGTTGCCCTGTATTTATAGTGATTCTGCCAGTTTTGTTGGGGCCGACTTCTCCTTGTGGATAAGTGTCTGTTTAGTATATTAATATTAATTATGGCCGACTTCTTCTCTTGGAGGCTAATAACCTAATATAAATTATTTTCTTGAGCCGACAAGGCTTCTAGGGTTATTAGCCAACTCATTAGGGTTTCTCTTGCTTCCCGGAGTCTTCTATTCTCGTTAGGTTCACACGTGGAGGTAAATACCTCCCGCAACTACCATAATATTAACACTCCCTCCTAGCTAGAGAGGTATTTACAGGTAATGGACTTGAGCACAAAAACATACCATTTACCCGGTAGCATCAATATAGTCATCTAGACTATTTCATGACTAGATCATGAGCATCACCATCACCATCACCATCAGCTGCATCAACTCTCGAAACCATACTTCATCTAAGTAATTAGATATGATGCTGGATAAGTCACTCTCACCATAGAGTGATACAAGAGGAGTAAAGGTTTTGAATTGTTTTCCGTATGGAAAATCTCTGTTCATCATCCATATGAATGATCACTATCTCCAATAAATTGTTGATAGTCTTCAAGGCAATTAGAACAAGGATAGAGCACAACTATGTCTATTCATAGTAGTACATAACTACAGTCCAGTGGTTCACTACCACATCAAGTAACACACAAGTACTTGATCAACAATGTATGGTTGCGAACAGTGAAACATATTCACCACAATAGTCCTCATCTACTGTCATACAGTCTTCATAACAAACATCTCATAGCATCCTGCATAGAAACATTGTTATGATATAAACTGATTTGTCTGGGCCAATCTTTCACTCACATCCGTGAGCTCTGAAAGAATACCTGCCTCACGAACAGTGGAACATATCCACCACAATAGTATATCTCTATTGTCTGGAGACAAGTAGTCTCCATAACAATCATCTGATGCCATCCTGCATAGAAAAATATTGTTAAAGATAAACTGAATCCTCTGGGCCAATCTTTCACTCATGTTTGTGAGATCTGAAAGAATATCTGCCCTCATCAACAATGGGCTATCTGCCCTATTCTTCACAAACAAGGAAGAAGGATTATTTATGATTTTTGAGCCTACACCATTTCTCACCCTAGGCCATTCTTCCTACACTAATTAAAGTGCACCCTGGACAGAATGTATAAACCCTAAGAAATGTTTGGACCATTCCTCACCCTGGGCCATTCCTCCAACACTAATTAAAGTGCACCCTGGAGAGAATGTATAAACCCTAAGGAATGACTGTCCCTGATTGCTGAGCCTGGACTATTCCCCACCCTGGGCCATTCCTCCGACACTAAACAAAGTGTAACCTGGAGATAATGAGTCTGCCCTAAGGAATGTATGTCCTGCATCAACCTCCAAAATGGACCATTCTTCGAAACTGCTCACAACTGTGAACTTTGAAAGAATGACTGCCCGGCGAGGCAGACCATTCTACTTGACCACTACTCAGAGTGACTGCCAAGAAGAATGACTATCCTAGACCACCCCCATGTTAACCACAATGGGAAGTTGTTGTCTATGATACATCAACAATCAGTCTACCTCCCATGTTAACTACAATGGGAAGTCACTGTCCATCAAAAATCTCAATCCACTTTCCGAACAGGAATGCATCTGTCCAATCTGGACTATTTTTCAATTACAAAGATAAATAATATTTTCAGTGTTCTCACCTAACTTGGAGAGTCATTTCTTCCTTTTCCAATAAGAAGGAAGTTGTTTCCACGAGCTCCAGCTTGAGTATGCAAACTCGTTCATCTTGGATAGAAGCTTTACCAAAATGTTTGGTTATCTGATTATCTGTGGAGATATGTGTTGGAGAAATCATTTTCTCCTTTCTGGATTTCGTCATGGATAATGTAATGCTTGTACTTTAGTCTGGAACACTTGTGAAGGCTTCATGTAGATCTGAACAATAGAGTATTTCATAATTGGAGAACTGGAACATATCCATGTGGCACTTCTTCTGTCATCATGAGATCTGATATGCTGAGTAGTCATCTTGATGTTATAGGAAATCTTCACCATGCTTCTGCTGTGCACTGGAGGTTCTCCACCAAGTTGTCTTCTTCTTATCTGCATACATGAGTCTCTTTCTGGTATGCCTCAAAGTCTTGAGATTGCTCCTCATACACTCTTTATTCAATTTCTCTGGAGAACATTCTTTGCCTTTATCTGATGTAGAACTCCAACTCATGGATGTAGCGGATGATAAAATGACTNTGCTGTGCACTGGAGGTTCTCCACCAAGTTGTCTTCTTCTTATCTGCATACAGGAGTCTCTTTCTGGTATGCCTCAAAGTCTTGAGATTGCTCCTCATACACTCTTTATTCAATTTCTCTGGAGAACATTCTTTGCCTTTATCTGATGTAGAACTCCAACTCATGGATGTAGCGGATGATAAAATGACTCATGCAGTGATATGTCTGGTGTACTGGAACAAGTAATCATCATAGTCTTCTCCCTCCATCTAGGATAACTTCTGGTTCTGGATCTTGCAATGCTTTCATTCATAAGTCATACATTGTTCTTCATCATGACTTTCAGTTCTTTTGCTTGATTGCTTTCAGTGAGTTCATATCAAGCTGGTAATCTTGTGATTCTTGATACAATGACTGGTTGTTCTGGTTCCTCTTTCTTTCTTGGAATCCTCATGCTTTTCTTTTAACTTTTGGGTCCATGGAGTTTCTTATAGATTCCATGCCCTAGAGATTCCACTTCTTCCTTTCATCATAGGATCATGGATCTGGATGGATGACCAGGAATGCTTTAAGGCTTCTCTTCGAAGAGGTCTTCTTCTGCGGTTGAGCTGAACACGTACTGTCTTTTCATGGCTGCTACCATGGATATATATTTTATCATCTTCAATGGATCATAGGACTAGCTCCCTCCTAACCCTTGCTTCATGTAAGAGTGCATATAATCGGCTCCCTCTGTCTGACAGAGTCCATGCTTCCATCTGCATCCTTATTGTTTTCTGCAATGTATAATAGAGTCCACACCTCCGTCTTGTTGTCTTCTACAAAATGTCATAAGTCTTTTTCCAATTTCTTCTCGATTGCTGACTTCTTTCTGTCTTTGTTTATTCTAAGTCTCTTCAAGTTTGATTCTGATTTCGGCTTATCTTGTAATAGATATATTTAATCTTTTCTTGTATAGTAATCCTTATTTTGTTGTTCTTTCATGGATATAGTTCTTCTTGGAACATTTTATCTTTCTAAGAGATAGATATACAAGATATGTACAGAGACGATGCAAACAAGATATGTACAAGAAATAAGAAGAGTGTTGTTACCTTTTAGTAGAAGAAGTCTCTTCCATCCTGCTTAGTCTTCTTTGTAGGTTCCTTTTCTTCGACAATCAATGCTTCGTGTTTCTCCTTCCTTTTCTTTAGCTCGTGACACTGATTCCTGTAGTGACCGTACTTTTGATAGTTAAAGCATTGTATTTCTGAAATGTCTTTCTCTGGATTTGGCTTCCTCCTTGAACCAAACTTTCTTTTGATCCTGAAGTTCTTGAATCTTGTTGTGAAGGCTTGATCATCATACTTCTTTTAGGGTTTCTCTTTTGCATTGATCCTTGATTTTTCTTGAGCACAACAAGTCCAAAGTTCTTCAAATGTCGGGTACTCCTTCCTTGTGTTCATGCTTGTGGAAAATGCATCCCATGTCTTGGGAAGGCCATTGAGTACTATGTTCACCAATTCCTTTTCTGAAGTGATCTCTTCAATAGCTTGTAGTTGATCTCTTAACTGGGAGATCCTTACAAAGTATGATGTTATGTTGTCATCATCATTCATCTTCATGTCACGGAGCTCATTCTTCAGACTCATAACTTGTCCAATGTTTCTGACTGAGAAGAGATTTGTTCGGGCATCGTACATCTTCTTCAATGAGTCAAGATGGGAGATGTAGGGTATCAAGTGGTCTTTTATGGAATCCACTATGATACTCATGGCATTGATGTCAGCATCTTTGAACTTCTCCATAGCTGCAATGTTCTGCGATTCCTTCTCTTCTCCTTCTTTAAACTCTGGCTTCATGATCTTTCCTTTCACAATATCCAACACTTTATTATTAGCAAGGATGAGGTCAATCCTTGTCTTCCATGCTCTGAAGTTAGAGGCTCCATCTAGCTTGTTCTCAGACTTCATAGAGTTCATCATGGCTTGCTTGACTTGGTCAAACCCTAGATTTGACCAGAAATTCAAACTTCACGTCTTGGCCTTCTGAGAGTACCAGGAGATGCGCTGGGTTAGGGTGCACTGATCTATCCGGAGATTAGGTCAATCTCATCACTTAAGGTTCCTCAACAAGAGGTTTAGGGTTTCTGCAACTGCTTCTGCTGGTAACCCTAGCTGCAGTGCTTTTTGAAACTGCTACTGCTAGTAACCCTAGCGAAAGTACCTCAACGAGCTCAATATCTAGCAGCTATGTTTCCTTCCAGCATTTTAGGCTGACTGAAGGGGTGTGGGCCCATAAGTTGTTAGAATATAGAAGATGGTGTGCTCATTTTACCATTGACGATACCTTCGTCACCCAACCATAGGCCGAAGCCTCCCTTCGAGCACCTTAACCTTGGTTGAGAATTCCTCCAGAAGCAAACCCTAGGCTAGATAGCCAAACAAAGGATAGCACACCTCTCTCTAAGGATAGCGCAACACAAAAGATTGATCATATAGTCCCAAACCCTAGCCAAGAGATAATCAAGCCAATACTGAAAACTTGTTGTTGCTGCAGCTGCACCAACAACTCTCCTCCAAACCTGCGCACAAGACTGCAACTGCAGTGTGCACCAAAACTGGGAACTGCAATTCTGAGATGTCACAAATGAGAATTGGCGCCCTGTATTTATAATGATTCTGCCAGTTTTGTTGGGGCCGACTTCTTCTTTTGGATAAGTGTCTGTTCAGTATATTAATATTAATTCTGGCCAACTTCTTCTCTTGGAGGCTAATAACCTGATATAAATTATCTTCTTGAGCCGACAAGGCTTCAAGGGTTATTAGCCAACTCATTAGGGTTTCTCTTGCTTCCTGGAGTCTTCTATTCTCGTCAGGTTCACATGTGGAGGTAAATACCTCCCACAACTACCATAATATTAACACCAAGCGCCTTAAGGAGAGCACTAACACCAACGCGCCCCACATGTCTCTTGTTAAATAATATGCATTTAAATTTATTTAAATTGTAGTATCCCCTAGCCCATGGTTTTATGGTGTTATGTGATCCTGTTTGGGGGCGCGCACCCGTCCATTGGGGGCTTAGCCCATATATTGCTGGAAAGTGGTTTTTAAACCATATATTAAGGATTTTTTGGGATTTCTGACTGATATTTAGTCTAGAAAATGGATTTTTGAGGATATTAAGGCCATTTGAAGGGGGATTTGATCCAAAAAAGAGGCCAGATCTTGAGGGAAGTTGGGATTCCTCATTTGAGCCTCAAAATCTATATAAACCAGGATTTTTGAAGCTTGTAGGAGACTTTTTGATGCAGGGTTTTGAAGGAGCAGTTTGTAAATTTTGGTCTTTTCTCATGATTAGAGAGGCAATTTTGCCATGTTTTTTAGAAGAGTTTGATGGTGCATGCATGAATCTGAGCAAGGAGGTCTTACACAACAGACATGAAGCATGTAATGTAACAACAAAGAGCATTGTAAGAGAACTTTGAGCATTTTAAAGAGCAATAAAGAGGTCCTCCACTTGGAAGTGGGCCCAGAGACGTAGCCAACGATTGGTGAACTCCGTTATCAACCTCTTGTCTCTATTTCTCTTTTTGTTTTGTTGTTCTATTCTCTTCATTTGCAGCATGAATGTTAATGACTGATCTCTTTATACATTAATAAGCATCAAGTAAAAGTCACATTTGATATTCCGCAAACAAGATAACAAATTTATGTATTTCGCATTCTTAACAATCCGATGCAAAAAGTACATTAAACTAACTTGCAATTTATCAGTAATACCTTCGTTTTTGGATCACCAAGGGAAGTTTGCAGAGTTGACTAAGAATCTAATATCTTGTATTTATTGAAAACTTCTTCTCTCTTTTCTTTATTTATTTTTCCCATAGGTTTCTTTGAAGATATGTTATCCTCAACTTCTTCTTATTCCTATTGGAAGATGCCTTCTTTCATGATCCAGATTATTTTGAGAACGAAATGAAGGAAGAAATATAATAAGAAAATACCCAGATATATTGCAAGAAACACATAGATACAGTAATACAAAATTTATATTAATGAGAGAAATGTACAGAAACTGTAATAATACATAATGAATGAACTCGCTAGAATGGAGACAACTTATCTATGAGAAGAGATATGGTGTCTACACTCATTCACAAAAATATGATGTTTACAATGAGGCTCAGAAGGCCTTTTTAACATAAATGAATTCCAAAACCCTAACCCCAGAAGATGAAACGCCAAAAGGTTTGAGGGCCCCGATGGGGGTAGTTGATACATCAACTTCCCGAGGGTGTAAATTTTTCATACCATCTCCATTTGGGGTGCATGATATCTCGCTGGAAAGTCCTAGTCGAGAAGAATACATTTTTTATCGGGCTCAAGATATATTCTTTGTCTATTGCTTGGGCCCCCAAACATAAAAAAAATGTCGTTTAGGGCCTCAAAATGGCCTCAGAAGTTTGGGACCTGAAAATTTGTAGAAAAACTGCCAAGGCAGGAAACTGTATTTCAAGCCAGTGGAATAGGTGGGTGGCCACCGATATCCACCTAGATCATTTCATGTTATGACACCATATTATTGTTGATTTTTTTCTAAGGATTTTATGGCTAAGATGGGTCATGTCCAAGGTTGCTAAGCAGTGAATCTTGAGCAGAATGAAGGTTAGTTTCCTAGTGCATGGTTTCTAGGGAATTCAAAGGTAAGATGGAAGAGGTAGCAAGAGGGATAGAAGGAGGAGATATGGTGAACAAACATATTGGAGGGACAAATTCAGTAGGATTCATTGACAATAGAACTACATAGAAAATTAGAGCTAAAACTAAAACATATTTTCCTTCTTGAGGAGTTGTTTTCTAAGGGGGTATGTTCTTATTTGCAAAAGACTTATTGGCTTGTTACCAATTCTCATTATTATTTTGGGGTTTTGGAAGGGGGCTATTATTCCTACAATATTTAGAAAAATGGCCATATTCATGGAAATATTTACACTTGAAGGGGAGTTTCTCATAGTTCAGAAAGAGAGTCTAGTTGTACAGAAAGAGAGTTATGGCATCTGGTAACCATTTTTCTAGATCTACCTTGCAGGGATGATTTTAAGGATGGAAATTCATATTAAAATGTAGAAACATGGGATAATCTTACTAGTCCTTAATATGCAAAATGTAAAATGTTTGGCGATAGTTTTGTAAAAATATTCAAATTTCTAAGGATTTTATATATTTTCTATAAAATTTTGGTTATTGTCAAGGTAAAATAATTTTATTCTATAGAATTTGGGCGAATCGTTTTTAGAAAAAATGGAAATTAGCAAATATTTTTTCGGGAAAAACCATGGAAAATTAGCCCATTTGTGAAATTTAGCCCCTAAAATCATCTATGCTACCTTGATATAGATTATAGCATAAGAAAACATACTAGATAGTGGCTTATAATTTTCTGTGAATTTCTTAAGGGTGTTGCATATGGATTCTAAGGATTCATCATTCTAGCAATGTAGAGGAAGATGGGTAAGCATACCTAGACCAAATTCACCTAGGGAATGTCCAATTTAGGTTCAAAGTATAGATACCATATATTTAGATACATTTTGTGAGGACCCATGAAATATTATCCACTTCTAAAGATTAAGTCTCTATCCTCTTTGAGTTCAAACAAAAAAGTGTAAGAGCTTCTTCCACACAAGAAGTACAAGAGATTACCTTTTATCAAATTCATTGATCCAGGTGGATATCGGTGGCCACCCACCTTTTCCAACTGGCTCAAAACAATTTTCTGGCAATTTTGGCAATTTACTATTTTTAGCAGGCTTTGACTTTTGGGGCCATTTTGAGGGCCTAAATGAAGGTTTTTTGAGACCGAGGTTCTCAATGATAGTTGAAGGCATGATTGAGTCCCCAAAATGAATCTCCTCAACGATACCTTTCCAACGATCTATCATACACCTAAAACGAAGATCGTATGCAAAAGTTACGACCCCGGGAAGTTGATGTACTAATTTACCCAAACGGGGCCCACATGACTTTTGGCACTTCATCTCCTAGGGTTAGGTTTTTGGATATCTAGGGTTTTTGGCATTCCTATTTATTGTAAAAAGGCCTTCAGAGCCTCATTGTAATCATCTTCTTGCGAATGCGAGTAGCCGTCACATCTCTTCTCGGAGATAAGTTGCCACCATTCTAGCGAGTCTTTCACTCTGTATTTTTATAGTCTCCGTACATTTATTTCATTAATAGAAATCATGTATTATTGTATATCTGTGTTTATGGTTGCATCTCTGATACATTTTTGTTATATTATTGAATATTTGTGATATCTTTGTGCATTTCTTTATTATATCTCCAATCTCATTTCATGCCGAAAATAATCCAGATCATTCATCTAGTTCTTTTGAATGCAATGATCCATGGCTCTATGCAAGGGCTAGATCCCAATAAACTTCCCTATTAAATCCCCTTCCACTAGAGCTAGAGTTTTGGGACAAGGAGCTATAGGGAACTATTCCACCTCTAGAGTTGTGGTTGATTTCTTTACAAAGTGAGTAGAGGCCTATTTGTGAATTAGGGGATGTTTGCACACTACCAACACAAGGGATCTAAATGTCAATGCTTTTATAGAGAGGGAGGGGGATCTGGGGGATCTTCCACCTAGATCCAAGGCCATGAGGGCCAATATTTGGAACATAAGTGTGTCGGTGGTGAACACACTAGGTTTTCCTTAGAGAAAAATGCAAGTTAATAAATTATTATTTTTTTAAATAATAGATTAAGTGAGAATTTTATGTTATTAAAGTATAAGCATTTAAATTTAAAATATAATTATGTGTATTTCTAGGTTAAATTTGATCTATGTATGTGTGTAAACAAATTTGATTAAATATTTTGAAATGAGATGTTAATATGTTAATAATTCAAATTCAAAATTCTATAAAAATGAAACTATAAATGTATCAAAGTTAATAGATTTAATAATGATGATTTATATAATATAACACGGTGTGTGTATGTGTGTGAAATTATAAATTTATCAAATTTAATAGATTTAATAATGATGATGTATATAATATAACATTGTATTTAATAAATGCGTGCACACACATACATTATGTATATATATAATGTATGTGTGTGCATTTATTAAATACAATGTTATATTATACACACACATCATTATTAAATCTATTAAATTTAATAAATTTATAATTTCACACATACACAAATGATGCTACGAGTTCAAAAATGTTATCTCAAGTGGTTTGACTTGCTATGTTGAAGTCGTTTTGGTTAAGGAGGTCACAACGTCGAATTCTGGTGGGTCCCTCGAGGTTAGTTTTACATTTTCTAGCTGATGGGGCATCATTCATAAAATGAGGAAGCACTTGGAGGGTTTTCTGGAGGAACTTAAAATAAAAAATAAAAATTCCCAAGGGGTTAGATCAATTTCTTGTCACTAATTTAATTGCGAATTTGGCTAGTTCTGTGTTAGTAGGTATCTGATTCAAATATCTCTGGGTGAGGTGCACTAGTGTATGCCAACAAGTTTACTAGGGATTCCATCCACATATGTGAGGAAGCATCCCGTTGGTTTCCTTCTAAGGTTTTTCTTGGAAAACAAATAAATGATGCTTTGACAAATATGATTGATTCCCCATTATATTGGAATTTAATATGTTATCATTAAATTATATCATAATGGTGTAAGCTAATAAGTAGACAAACTCATTCCCTTTTTGGTGAAAATTCTCTCGAAAATCATAGTTCCACATTATTAATGGGAAATTAGATCATGGAACTTTGTCCCTCTGGATTTTGTCCCATTTTAAGATGATCAAGTTCACCAAATTCAAAAAAAATGAGAACATCATGGAAGAATTTTACCTCGCTAAAAAAACATGGTCTTGCCAAAAAGGTTGAGTTTGTCCACTTATGGATTCACTCTGTATCACAATATCTACTTGAAAACTGCTTCACACCAATTTTTAAATTTGACATTCACCTTGCCAGTCAAACATAAAATTCATGATGATTCAATATATTCATTGACATTCAATTTATGTTCACAAAAAAATTATAGTGTTAATTTTACATTCGTAAAAACTTGTAGTGTCAAATTCAAATTCATAAAAATTTAAGTCATGTCAATTTCAATTTTTTTTTAAATAAAAGATCAATGGAGGTTTTCTAAGACAAAATAACCTAATTTACCAATTTACTATTACTACAAATGCTTCTTCACATATTTTGTGCAATATATATAAACTTATGCAAACAAATAATTCATAGAAAAATATTTTTAGATCATAATAATAAGAATATCATAATAAAAATCGATGAGGGACAAGAAAATAAATTCATATAAAAGTATCTAGGATTATTTTTGCTTTTGGATATCAACTAGCATCAATTGATCTTTGTCCAAGATTTTCATCCATGAACTAAAAGTAGTGCGCTCCAACAAATCTATTAACCTATATTCTTCTGCATTACTAAAAACACCTAAATCATTGATCTCATAAATTTCCTTAATTTTAGACTCGAATTCCTTTAACAACATATCCCTATTCTTATGTGCTTCCACTGCCCATGACACCTCTTCCCCTTTCATATCCTTACAAGACTCAACCAATTGAAACCAACCAGAGTGTTTTGAATCAAGATAGTAATCTCTCCATTCACTTGTCCCCATATCCCTGAAGACCTCATCCTCATGCCAATATGGATTCAATTCAAAGGGGATTGAGGGTTTCTCGTCTTATATGGATAAATGCAAGAATAATAGATTATGGTTAGATAAGAACCGTACATATATCCATGATCTCCTTATCTTAAACATGGATAAAATATGTTTCGAGGCCAAAAAATTATCCAATCTTTTTGCAATTGCTACCCTCTACCCTCCCTGCCTTTTATTTTTCCATGTTGGTTTAATAGTGACTGATTCTACATCTACCTAACTTGCCACCTCTATCTTGTGCTTGAAAAAATTTCAATTTTGTTAGTCCTTGTAGAATCCCCCATGCTTCATTTGTGTTAGTAGTGAAATTCATATCACCAACTATTATGAGACTTTATGTAATGAACCTATTAATCTAAACATCAATTGGTGGTTAAAGAAAATAAACAATGATTACAATAATCATAGTTACTCGTTAATTTTAATTTTTTTTTTTTAATCAAGAATCGCTAGTCTTTAATTTAATTAAGACAGTACCTACGTAATTTAAAATTTCATCTTATCAAGGAAACTAATTGAAGTCTGTTACTAATTTTATAAAGGTGACTACTAATAATGCAAGGTGTAAATGTAGTCAACAATCTACCTGATTTACGGTTGCACAACTTGCGCATTCAATTAATTATGTTAAAATGTGTGTTGAAAATATATACTCTAATAATTCAGTTGTAAATCATCAATCATAAATTCATGTAATTGATTTATTAATAATTTACACCTTCTATAACGTCTCCTAAAATCAAATCGTTAAGAATAAGCTATGCTAAGATATATCTAGATCTAGGTATACAAGAATAAAAGAGTTAATTCACAATTTCATGTTACAAAATTGAATTGTAACAATAATGATGTACTTCGTTAACCTATTGACATCCATATTTGCATTATATTTTTACTGGAGGAGAAATGGAAAAACCAATATCCTTTACAATGTATTTAATTAAAAGAAGTTATGTAAATGATGTAGATCCCCCCTACTCTCCCTCAGGGCTGCTCGACCTCCCAATCAAGGATCCTTAAATATTCTCGAGCTGGATCAGCTCCTCGGGACCTTGCTAGTCTCAAACTCAATCAAACACATGCCATGTTATCGCCCTCAGAATTTTCACGGTCACGATATGATCGTTATTGATTTGTCCTTCAATCGACGGTTCATAGTAATTGTGGGTTGCCAACGTGCTCGCTCTTTATCAGAGAGTCCTTTCCCTGCAATCAGAAAAGTGCTCACCCAATCTCGATTGGATCGTGGTCGTTGATCCCCTGTCCCGACGAGATCAACGACGCTAGCGAATAGCAGGCTGCGAACTAGCACATTCGTTAATTTTTCCTCCGCTCCCCGCAATCATTCCGCATCGTCCATTTTCCGTTCTCAGATCGATAGTTATCCGTGGGTCCTGCTCTCTTAGAACCTTTTCCAAATCTCATGCTAATGGGCGCTATCTCCTTCTTCTTGATCCGTCAAGATCTTTTAATGACTATGGTTGAGTTTTTAATTGCACATGTTAATTAACCATTTGAGAAGCTTAATGAAAGAATGAGGAAATAAGAGGAATTATGACAGCCGTATACACATATGCAGATCTGAAATGAAGTAATAAACAACAAACCATAACAAGAGAGTTGATAACGGAGTTCAGCACAATGTTGCCTACGTCTCCGGGCCTTTGTCTCTGTGGGGGAGGCTTCTTTATTTCTTTTCAAAAGCTCAAAAGTACATTGTAGAAATGCCAATTGTCTACAAGACTGATCTGGTCATGTTCTTCTAGATCTCTAGAACCCAACAAAGAAAACGACAAGCAAAACGGATGTCTGGAGCTCCCAGAAATGGCCCACAAGCATCTGCTCCTCAATAGCTTCCCTACATAAAAATGGCTTTGGCTTGGCTTCCCTTCAGCATAACTATGCTCTCACTGACCTCTATGGCCTCAAACAGGCCTGGTTTTTATAGATCTGAAGTTGGTTATCCATCCCCAACTTCCTCCCAAAATTTGGCCTCCAAAAATGCCCAATATCTCCCAACAATGGATAAGATCCTCCATTAACAAGCTTAAAATCAATAAAAATCCAAACTATAGCATAAAAAAACCACTGTTTGCAAATATTTGGGGATAATCCCCCTTTGTCCAGCACGCGCCCCCTTGGCAGGGTCCCCTGGGGCCATGTGGCCGAGCGCTAGCCCCTTGGGCTATGCGTTGGCCCTTCCCATACTTGTTAGCTCCTGGTCTTTGGCGTAGACATAAGACCGATGGCAAATAACAAATCTGAGCCTTGAGGGATAGGCCCCACGATACGTGCTGGTGGTTATATGGTGGCGCAGGGGCCAGGGGTTGGCCCTTATCCAAACTCCTGCATGTGGTGCCCGCGCCCTTGGGTGTATGCGACCACGGTAGAAACCATGGGCTAGGGCTAAGCCCCGACTCTTTCCGCCTCCAACTTATCCCTTAAACAAACTTAAATAAAATAATTACCATATAACTATTAAGAAACACCAGTGGAGCGGGCGGTTAGCCCGGTCCTGCCAGTCCGTAGCTTGGAAGAGGTCGGGGGTTCAACCCCGGTGGAGTCCATAACATTTTACACTACACTGGAGAGCCAACAAGAGGGTGCCACATGGCAGCCCATGACTGGGCCACGTGGCACCTTCCCATTAGCCAAATACGATGCCACTTGTCGAGCGTCGGATGGTCCACGTATCTGCCACATACCCTGCCACCTGTCATCTTGTGCCACGTGTCTACCACATCACTGCCATGTCAGCCTATGCCACGTGTCTGCCATGTCAGCCTGTGCCATGTGTCACCCTCTGACTGGTCCAACTGTACCTGTCGTATGCCCCATCACCTGCCATGTGTCATCACCAGAAGCTGCCACATCATCTGTATGGACGTACGACCTGTATAGTCAGCCTACCACGTGGCACTGTATGGACTGTACAGTCACCCATTTTTTTGCCTGTTTGGGTTTTCGAACAGAATGCGATATCTTTCGCATACGGAGCCCGTTTGATGAAGTAAATATATGGCCGGAATCAGGAAGACGAGACAGACGTAATGGCGCTAGTTTTGTTGGATTCTGAGTACTTTCATTTTGAGCCTTTTTGAGCCTTGTCAGGCTCCTGGATCCGATTCTGGATCACACCTCCCCACTAAAATACCTTTTGGTCCCCAAAAGGTTACTGACCAGTCAACAAGCTTGGGATAGGCCACTCAGCTTGTCCTCTGTCTCTGAACTCTGTTCTGTGCGCCTGTCTCATCAAGATCAACTGTAACACAATCATGACAACTGACAGTATATTGTTAGCCATTTGAACCCTGTTACATCTTACTGAAGCCACTATCATCCATGTAGACAACATTACTAATGATAGTATAAAAAAGACGACTGCAAATGAGCTGATATACTTGAGATATTTGCACGACATGAGCTTATCTTGAAGCAACTTATGATTGATTTTCCATTCAACAATCATTTCTTGTTCTTGCTTAAGATCGATTACTTCATTTGAAACAATTATTGGTTTGTTGCTTGCTTGTATTGCCTTCTTTAATTGTTCCATTGTTTGAAGTGTTTTATTTGCTTTAACATGATGAGCATGAACCACATAATCTTGACTTGCTTTGGTGAATTGATATTGATTCTTTGTTCTGTAGAAGATTGCCTTACGATCATATAAATATGGACTACCTAACACCATTCCACATTCTCTTAATGGCACTACATCACATGTTACTTCGTCCACATACTTAGATGAAATTGCAAATTTGATTGTGCACTGCTTTGTTATGTGCATTTGATGATGAATGCTTATCCATTTAAGTGTGTAAGTCTTATGATGAGTTTGTGTTTTTAATCCCAATTGCTTAACCAATTCTTTTGAGATTAGATTAGATTGAGATCCACTGTCGATTAATGTGTCTATCTTAGTGTGTCGCATGATTACCCTTATATGAAACAAGTTGCTTCTACAATCAATGTCTTCACCAATTTTATCTGTCATACCGACCAATGAGATCTTTGATTCATCACCTGAATCCGATCCCAAGTCTATGGGTTTTGTTGTCGTTTCCACTGTCTACATTCCCTTCTTTTCCTTGAACCACTTTGGCCTCTTCTCGGGATGCAACTGCCAACATCTGTCCTCATCATGTCCCTCTTTCTTGCAATGCTTGCAAGAGGGTTTTCCTTCCTTCCTCGTCACTGCATTTGCATTCTTTCTATGCCTTTTCCTCTTGTCCTCTTTCCTTGAAGACGATGATTCCCCTGACACACCTGCTTTCCCTGCTTGAATATACGTTGCTTGAACAGAAACCTCATCAAGGTTAGTGGGTCCAAACATGAAAACAATGTTTCTAATATGCACAGGTAAACCTCCTATATACTTCATAAGAGTTTCTTGTGTTTGTAAAGGGATGTCTAACATTAATGCCATTTTTCGAAATCCATTGGTGTATTCTTGCACTGTTTGTCCTTTTCTTAGTTTTAAAGATTGCCATTCAATTAATGCTTTTTCTTTATAACCCAAAGGATAGAATTGTTTCCTAAGTGCAGAAATGAAACTCTTCCATGATGGAAATACCTTACCCACTTGTTGCGTTCCATTTTGCAACTTGCTTTGCCACCATATGAGAGCTGTACCTGCAAGTCTCAAAGATGCCAACTTGATTTGTGTGGCCTCATCTTTGATCTGTTGCACACTGCAGTATACCTCCATCTGCCTGATCCAATTGTCAAGTTTCTCTGCATTTACTTCACCATCATATATGGGCAACTCAAATTTAACATCAAGTTTTAACAATGGCATTTCATTCTTATGCTTATGTACATTTTTCTTTCCATTAGATTTAGAACTTGAACTTGAAGAAGAAGGAGAAGAAGGAGGTG